>JAUMHB010034468.1:0-20447 GCA_032359685.1 Pittosporum tobira | reverse complement strand
AATTTATTACATAAATTTGAGAGATAAGAACATTTAAATAGAACAAACACACATATTAGTTTTAAATACAATAAGGAAAGCTCAATATTTTTAGAATTTTCTACACAAGGTCATCGAAATGATCAAAATCAAGAGAGGTAAGGTCCATTGACAGACCCTCATTCTCCACTACATGTTGATTAACAAGATTTACTTCATTTTTCTTCTTAGTCTTGTCTTTTTGATAGAGTTCAACTAGGTGTTTTGGAGTTTGGCAAATGCGAGACCAATGTCCAATACCACTACATCTATGATAAATATTGGGGGCAACTTGATTAGGCGTTGCTGGGCCTGTTTTCTTTTATGAACCACCTCAGAGGCCATTTGAACTTCTACTAGGGCTTTTATTCGGTTGGTACTTCATGTTGCGTCATTTACCATTCCATTGTCTATTTTTCTTTTGTGTATGACGTTGTACATTATGTGTTTCGGGCACATGTGTAAAACTAGTAGAACGAGTATTATGATTGTGCATCAACAAGTGGTTGTGTTTTTCAGCCACAAGTAATGCTGATATTAGCTCAGAATACTTAGAATAGTTCTTTGTCCTGTATTGCTGCTGGAGTACAAGATCATTGACATGGAAGGTGGATAAAGTTTTTTCCAACATTTCATTTGCTGTAATTTGCTGGTTACAGAGTCTCGTTTGGGACACAATGCGGTGGATATCAGAATTATACTCTATTATATATTTGAAATCTTGAAGACGCAGGTTGATCCATTCAAACCTAGCTCTAGGAAGGACAACATTTTGTTGATGGTCATAGCGATCCTTCAGGGGTTGCCATAGAGCTGCAGGGTCCTCCTCAGTCAAATATTCAACCTTTAGATCTTTTTGCTAATGGTGTCGAATAAAGATCTAAGCCTTAGCCTTCTGGGCGGGGGTACAATTAGATTCTGGAATAATAGTTTTGTTGAGATCTAGTGAAGTAAAGTGTATTTTGACATCGAACGTCCATGTTAGATAATTACTTCCTGTAATATTTAACGTAGCAAATTATCGCTTGGTTATGTTCAACATGTTGAATAAATTACATACACCATAATTAAATATAATGAAGATGAATATCCTTAAGTAACAATTATTCAATATCGTAAAAATAGTAACGTAACATATTTAAGAATTAAAAATAATAAACATGAGGATACAAATTTAGTATAGGATAATTCACAAAGATTAAGTGATATATTATAGACTAAAATAACGACATCCAATCAACATAATATGACATACAAAGAAAATATGTGCTTAACCATGAGTGGTAATAGTGATCTAACAAAATAAAATAAATATGCATCGAGTACTTACAGGTTAAACGGAAGGTACATGATTTAGATGCCTACTTGAGCGATTTTCAAGATTCTAACTGATTCGTTCTAATAACGTGTTATAATTAATTATATAAACGGTGATCAATAGAATCAACTTAAGCAAATATGATATGAGATAAATATAAGGAGAAGAGATGAATAAATCTAAGGAGAATAAGCTAGCAATTCTTTTACTCTTTTTACAATCTACAATAACTTTTATAGCAAATATGATATGAGATAAATATAAGGAGAATAGATGAATAAATCTAAGGAGAATAAGCTAGCAATTCTTTTTCTCTTTTTGCAATCTACAATAACTTCTATTTATAGGTTAGAGGATACATGTATAATGTAAGGACAATGTACAATGTAAATATATAAATATATGCTATTAAATAGGAGGAGATGAACTTATACATTGTAGGAGAGAATGTATGAAACAATATATATTTAAATGTGATACATTCATTTTATTCATTGTATTTTATGTAAGATTATTGCTTGTGTAAATTTTTTAAAAAGACGGATAGAGCTCGAAGTCATTTTAGAAATGGGAGTATGGCTCAACCAAACAGAGGATGAAGCCCAAGCCCAATACAAACAGTGATCAGTAAACCCTCATAAAACCCTAAACAAGAGCATTACCAGAATCCTATAAAACCCGTTGCAGTCGGCACTGCTTCCGCCTCTCTCAAGACAACCCTTCGGTTTCTCAATCTTTCTACGGCCCCAGAAACCTAGTTCGTCTCTATCCCTCGCTATCAATCAAATGGAGTTCTGGGGTAAGCTTCTCTTGTTATTTTCAATTTCTGTTTATCGTTTTTGCTTTACTATGTGATTATTATGCTTTTTTAAATGCAATTTCTGTTTCTTATTTTTGCTTTACTGTGTGATTATCATGCTTGTTTAAATGTATACTGATCTTTGTTCCACAAAATGAGTCTTATTTATTTATCATTGTTGTTTCGCAAAAAGAGTTCTTTTTTAATGATGTTGTATAAAATGACACAATATAGCAATCATTATTTTTTAGGATAAACATGAAATAAAAGCATGAGTAAAGTTCGGAAATTTTAGAAAGAGTACCCAGTTTGTGCTAGCGTATGTGTGGTTCTTTGTCGGGGTGATATATAAGGGACCATTGTATGTATTTGTATATTATATATATTGCTTTCGATTTATTTGCATATGGATGATTTTTTAATTGATTGATTTAATTGATATTGCCTTTGGAGATGAGATGAGAAATGGGATACACGGAGTGAGTATCATAACAGTATTGTATTCGTATATTAGTTTAGGCTAACTATGGTTCCTGGGTTTGCACTATGAGGATGTTTGGTTCATGTTTTGCTTATTTTAATGCAGTTATTTGTGCAAAGAGACACAAATTTGTCCCTTGTTTGTAGCCATGTGATGTTATCTCCCTTGTGTTAAAGTTATTTGTTGCAGAACTCTCCCTTTTGTTGTTTTGCACACATACTGTTTTGGCTATTATGAAAAGCGGGCTCTGATATTCTCATATATTCACAAACACAAGGCAAGGGAGAGTTTTAAATATTTTGAAAATTGGGTGCCTATATTCTCGTTTATTCATAGTAGAATAATAATGAGATGTTTCTGTCCTGAGTGTTTGCGAATGTTGACCATCTATATTTTCTCGAGGCTGGACAAAATTAATGCAATTAAAATAATGTTGTTAGTTATTGCATTTGATATTTGTAATAATTTATTTACAGTCCCTTTAGTTTTTATTTTACAATGTTTGTTAACTTGCAGGTGTCGAAGTTAAAGCAGGAGAGCCCATGACTGTCACACCTGAAGAAGGTCAAATTGTTCATATTTCCCAGGTTTTTAATTGTTTTTCTTTTCATCTTTTTGTAAATTCTGCTTGGCTTAATACTTTTTATGTCGTAAAACTTCTGCAATTATTTTAATTGAAATGTTTTGGCTGTTCCTTCTTCCAGGCTGCTCTCGGAGAAGTGAAGGACAAGAAAGGAGCCAGCTCTGTACTGATCCGTATGAAGGTTAATGGTCAGAAGTTAATTATAGGGACACTTTCTGCAACACAGAGTATTTCCCAAATCACATATGACTTGGTCCTGGAGAAAGAATTTGAGCTTTCCCATGACTGGAAAGATGGCAGTATCTACTTTTGCGGATACACTGCTGATAATCCATATCCTTCTAAGTTTTCCATTTTGTATTAGGAAAAATACAATAAAATAACATATCTTTGAAGGACCTAATATCTAGCCCACTTATTGGCATATTATCTCTGTGAAGCCAAATTTACTGTTATATTTTCAATTTTATCCAATGTTTCCTTGACTCTGTTTGTCATCTTTGCCACGGCGGATGAGGATCAATATGGTTCTGGTGAGTATTTAAGCTTTGGCTAGTACCATGTTTCTAATGTTTTATTCTTATATACTGATGCTTGACTATATTTTAGGTTCAGAAGAATCTTCTGATGAGGAAATGGATGAAGAACAGGTGGCTCACATGCTTGAAAATGGTATGTCATATGCTTATCTATAAAATAAATAAACAAATTACACTTGTGTTTTGGTTGATTGCATCTAATGATCTAAAAACATCGTATTTTTGTCTGTTTCTTTCTCAGGTAAAATTGATCCTGATGTTAAGGTAGCAGACCCTACTAAATCTAAGGCTGCTTCTGTGAAGCTCGAGTCCTCCACTAAGCCCAAGGTGACAGCTGTGGAGCCCAAGAAAGAAGTGCCTGATGAGGAAGATAGTAGTGATGGGTCAGATGAGGAAATTGATGATGAGGTAAACAGTTTTTGCATCAGTCTTATTTTGCAATGCCCCATGAACTTTGTTTTATAAGTTTGTTTGCTAGGAAGATTTGTCTTATCAAATTGTTTTAATTAAGACATGTAAAAAATTTCACTTCGTACTACTTCTGTCCCATTTTAAATGACCAAATTTACACTTTCCTTGCTTTAAGACTCGTGTCATCTGAACAGTTCCTTTGGTGCCAATTTTAGCTCATCACTTTTGGTTTGTGGTGAGAATTAGCAGGATCCTTAATGTAATTATCTGGAAACAAGAATTAACTACCATTTTAGTAGAAGTATTTAGTTTGCTTCTTTATCTTATTCTGTTTTCCTATATTTTTCAATGCTACTCTTGCCACAACCCTTTCATCAATATTTATTTATTGCTCCCCCCTTTCTGCAAAATGAGTCCCATTTCTTAAAATGTTTTGTTCCATAAAAATTTTTCATTTTAATAGATGACAGTATAAAATCCCACAAATGTCCTAAGGATTACCATGCCAACTTAATAATCATGCATAGCCACTAAATTAACCATTTATTATTTTAGGGATAAACTTAGAAGAAAACCGTATCCTTACTAGTCATGAGTTTTTCCAAATGGGACTCTTTTAGCGGAAGGGAATTGATTTAGACTTTAAAATGTTTTTGCTTGTTTCCAGTCTAGCGGTGGTGATTTGAGTGGTGATTCTTCTGATGATATGGATGAAGATGATGAATCTGATGATGAAGAGACACCTAAGAAGGTACTTGCATGTTGAAATATTTTGAAATTTTGGCCTGCCACACTTGTCCAACTTTACTAATGTTTCACTCATTAAACATTTTCAGCCTGAGCCACCATCCAAGAAGAGACCCTCAGAGTCTGCAACCAAAACTCCAGTTCCTGCTAAGAAATCAAAAACCGATACTCCTCAGAAAACAGGTTGCATGCCTTTTTATTATTATTATTATTGAAAAGCCATTCTTATTGTTGTTCTCCAGTAGTTAATGACCATGTCTTAGTTATGAGCAAAGATTTTGTGAAGGATAATTGGTTGATAAAGTGAGACTAGTCAAATTGCCTAATTTCCAAATACAAGTAATTAGAGAAGTTTTGTGAATCAAAGCACAATGCGTATTCATTCGTATCATTTTGTGCCAATGTTTGGTTTTAACTTGATTGCAGATGGTAAAAAGGGCAGTGCTCACACAGCAACACCCCACCCTTCAAAGAAGGATGGGAAGAAGGCAGCTGAGACGCCCAAATCCAGTGGCCAAGTTTCTTGCAAATCTTGTTCCAAGTTTGTCCACTTTCATAGCTCTTAATTTCAATTTTTCGGGGTTTTTCAAGACTTATTTTCAATTTTTTTTATAGGATATGTAACTCAGAAAAAGGGCTGGAGTCTCATACAAAGGCTAAGCATGGTGGAAAGTGAGGAGAGATTGACCTGCAATTTACGGAGACGTTTTTTGGAATAGGAAGAGAGTTTAGGGTTGTTGGCATTCGTTTGTAATGTCATTGGATTTAAGATATGCATTTCCGTAGGCCTATATTGTTACCTATATTATCTTCTATTTCCAAATTTTGGTACTTTTGGAAACTGGAAACTATTGCAAGTGTTTTGTTTTCACATTACTATTAAATATTTAACGTTATTTGCATTGAATCCTGGTGATATTTGGTTGAATCCTATGGTTGATCAATCTTTTATTTTGTTTTATATTAATTATTTATTATATGTTAAAGGGGAGATGAGTACATTTTTATTTTATTGAATGAGAATACTATGTGTGGATCAAAAGATGTACATCTTGCTACATATACTGTAGAAATTTTTTTGAGAATTATTATTTTTATATGTGTGGATCTACCCTTTAAGAGAGTCTGGTAAGTGAATGACTCGAATATACAAACAAAATAAATCGAACTCTGAATCTATCTAATATTATTGAGCTTCAAGAGACGAGCATATCAATTTCAAGCTAATTTTTTTTTTAAAATTTAAATCGAACTCAAATGAGAACTTCAACCGAATCAATATCCTACTTCCCCCTCTTTTGTTTAAATCAAATTATAATCTTAACAATTACATTGACTATAATCACACATAAATATTACAAATTTTACATCATTTTAAGCATAATGTAACTTGTAAGAAGCTTCTTTGCTGCTACAGATGCTACATCTCTAGTTCAATTTACGAATTTCATAAAATATATTGCCACAAACTGCGATTTTTCTACAAATTTTGGATAACTTTTAAATACAAGTGTTCCAGGGGAATCATAATCACATACCTTCCAAGAAAAACATAATAGAAAACAAATCTTACAGCCATTCTAAACATAGATTCTTACATCAAGTGACAGGATGGTGTTTCAAATAAAGAAGCGAAAACCAGAAACTGATACTACATCATCAGCATCCCTAGTTCCAAGATATGAACGAACAAGTACTGTCATATCCCTAACACGCATAGCCTAAGGAACACATTTAACTAAATACTAGTTTATCAAACAGGAAAACGCTTTATCGACCCTTCCAGCTGTTCCTGTAAATCCCTGTCATATCAATCACCAAATAACACCTGTACACCACAAATTAACGGTAAAGCTGTGGTTAAAAACAAGGCCCTTCAGTCTTTTAAAGCAGGGAACCTGGACCTGTGAATCTCATAGTAATCGTAAGAACATTTCTGAAAAAGAAACATTCAAAAACCAATCACATAGTATATAAAAACATAACTGAAAGCACACCATCCTTCACAAATTAGGAGAGATATAAAGGTATGCATATGATTTCCATTCTTACTGAATCCAAATGGTTTTTTAAAGGTTGAGGTAATGGCAGGAAAGAATAATAGCCTTTTTATATTTTTTATTGCCAGAAATAAAAATTCCATTTGAAATTCCATGATACTTGTGCGGTTTGATTGGTAGCAAAACCCCAAAAGACAAGAGAGAATGTAATAACAGAAAATCGTATGAAGTGTGGAGCCTGCGATCTGAAAACATCTAGAAACTTGGCTGTTAGGGACTGGGATATGTGAACAGCATAACAAGTATTGATGTGTTTTAAAATCCTTGTTGAAAGCACCTTAAAATTAGCCATCAAAAGTGGACTTTAAAAAACAATGACTCAGAATGTAGGAACTGAGCTGATAAAAATTGGGGAAAAAATGAATGATGTAAACACAGCATGAATACAAGCATGTGTAAAAGCAGAGCAAGGAAATCACAAAAAAAGAGAAAATATTTCACATCCCACTTTTGGTGAACAGTAAAACCTGTACACCACCTGCACAGTGGAAATGGGCTGTAAGCTATATTTAAAGCACCAGTGAGATGGGCCCTCTACAAAATAGAATCCTACTTAAAAGACCAATAATAGTGTCAAAATCATAAGAGAGAAGAGACGAACCACAAGCAACGTGTTTCAGTATCGATATCCACTTTGCTCTGGCTGCTGCTGATAATAATATTGCTCACCGTTTTGCATATGTCCATCGTACTCACTTTCATTTTTACCATTGGTGCCATTACCTTTGTTACCATGTTCTGCCCGTTCTCTTTCCCTGTTCCACTGCTCAATTTTAGCACGTCGCTCTTCACTACCTTCTCTAACTGGGCTCCGATATGTCTTTTCCCTTGGGCTTGGGCTTCGTCCTCTCCTACGCTCAGGGCTTTCGGTCCTGTACCTCCTGCTCCGACTCTCATGGTAGCTATCCCTATCATCATCATATCTCCTACTATGGCTACGCCTGCTATGTGAGCGGTCTTCATAGCTTCGGTGCCTGTAGGGGCTTCTGCTTCGGCTACGACTACGATGCCTTGGGGGGTACCTCCCAAATAGTTGGCGTTTCAGCTCCCTGAATTAATAATGTATTACGTATACGAAACTTGAAACATTAAACAAAACAGATATTCCAATTACCATGCAAACAAATACATAATTAAAGAGAGCGATTTACCTGCTGATCTTTTTCAGATGCATAAAGTTGCAATACCCCCCACGATTGCAAACGTTCTCCTCATACTGTCTACACGTGGCCTCACGAAAATCAGTCACTGGCGAGAAATCGACAATGATGGGTCGCCCTGTATGGTCGATTATTGACATTACAGACAAGATAATTACATAGCACAAAGCAAAAGATTAAGGCTCCAACACAATGACAACAGAACAGGGTTCTAACCAGCATAGTATCTTCCAGTCAGATTTTTTAGGGCATTTGCAGCATGTTCTTCCTCGCTAAACTGGACGTATACATTACCCACCTGCAATACAACAGAGGTTGGATTATCTTATAATCAAAGGAGTCATGTGGGATGAAACATAGTAAGTAATACACATAAAGCGTAAGGATGGTTCACCATGTGGTCAGCCAAATTGTCACAAACATTCAAGCTCTCGATCTCTCCATACTTGTCCAGCTCCTCGAAAAGATCTTCATAGAAATCCTACAATTTAACAGAGATCAGAAACATAATAGAAGTTATAGGAAAAATCCTATATCTAATACATGAAGAAGATAAAAAACGGCAAAACAGAATAATTTCCTGACAAGTTTAATTGCATGTAGAAATAAAATTAAATCCTAATGTCTTCAGCCAAATTTGTTCATTATAAATTTTAAAAGAAAAGCAAATTCAGATCATCAACATCACAAATCTAAAGTACATCACTACATCCTAAGAAATTAGGACAATGGAATAGATCTGAGCATAGAAAACTTAAGTCCCAACAACGAAGTCTGAAAACCATGAAGGAAAGGAAGACCCTGGTTTGAAAGAATCATATCAAATGAGAAGAAACACAAATAACAAATATTCTGAAAAAGAAATATGTTTGCATTAAATATATTAAATGAGGTAATAAGCAATTTATATATAACACTAACCAAATCACAAATGCTAGCAACCGGAAACAATTTCCAAATAATCATGTCTTATAATTAAATTATTCTTTATGTGGCCAGTGGCCAAGTATTTATGCTCCCATAGAGATCTTTTAGCATTATGGACCAAGTAATATTTACATTTAAGTGTCGAGAAAGAAAAAAATACACTGTG
Organism: Pittosporum tobira; assembly: GCA_032359685.1. Taxonomy (NCBI): domain Eukaryota; kingdom Viridiplantae; phylum Streptophyta; class Magnoliopsida; order Apiales; family Pittosporaceae; genus Pittosporum; species Pittosporum tobira. The sequence continues at coordinate 11,238 of JAUMHB010034468.1, read as the reverse complement.
CAGTGAGATGTTAGAAAGACCTTACTCCTGCCCTTTCATTATCAGGCTTCACTTCAAAATCTTCTTTTTCATACGCAAATAATATTTTAATTTGTTTCCTAGCTCGCTGTGTTTTAGACTTTTAGTTACATTTGTTGCCAGTTTTTACTCAACAGGGAATGTTTTTAATCAAAATATTTTTAATCATGCCATTCCTCTTTTTGTTGCTAATGCTCAAGAAAAAACTCTTTAACCAACTATGAGGGATTCCAACTCCAAAAAAAGCTTGTCAAGTTAGCCCATTTTGAACATGACAACCTCAGCTCGTTTGCATCCCTATCAGATTGCTTGCGTTCATCACAAGGTTTTCAAATTCAACTAACCAAATTTTACTTCAATACGTAAATGGAATATTGATAGGAATTCCCAAAACAAGACTAGCATTAACACAAAATTAGCCATAAAACCAAAACCGAACATAACAAAAAAATCAAGTGATTTATATCAATTCATACATACATAAAGTCTAAACATATACATATATCTACAGGAATCAAATGTATACCTCGAAATGATCCTGCATCTTCCGAGGATCGAGGGGGTTGCCCTGAGCGTCGACGCCGGGGGTGATCATGTCGGGCCTCTGGTACATGTTGGAAAGAAGCAGGGTGGGGCTGACGCTGGGCTTGGTGTGGAGCCTAGAGCACCGATCTCCGTGCCGGCAGGCTCCGATCTTGAAGTAGAACGGGCAATTCACCCTGTCCTTCTCTGTCCCGAATATCGATGCCAAATGCTCCGCCATCTCCGACGATCAATTCAGCCTCTCTCTCTCTCCCCCTAGGGTTCCTGGTAACGGGATTTCTTTCAGGAGGAAGACAGGTTTTAGATATGGGGGATGGACGCTAGTAAATCGAGTCTTCTGGATAGTTCTTTTACCAATTAACCACTGTCATTTTTTCAAGAGCTTAGCAGTATCGTGCTGCAATGACTCGAAAGAGCCCCAATGGGCCAAAGGCCCAAATGGTAATGGTACGTTATTAGTGAGTTGAGCCTTTTTAATGCCATTTTACAATTGTTAGGATACATGACCCGTCTTCTTGGCCCATAGATTTAGACCACATTAGCTTTCTTATGGGCTCATGCACCCAGAAAAAGAGAAACTTGTCGCATTCCATAATTCACTTTTTTAGGTGTTAATATTAGAGAGTTACCGTATGTTCCGACTTAGAATATTATCAGTAAAAACAATAACATGTTGTAAATTTTTAAACATTTAAAAAATTTAGTAGTTGTTTCACAATCGGAGAATTGTCGGAACACAACATTCGATAAAGGATTTCTGCTAATATTATGCGTATCAAATTTGAGATCGCATATATGTCTTAAAATATATTTTTATAATTTATATGATAATTGATTTTTTTATTAAAAAAATAAAATTAAAAAAAACGTGAACATAAACATGAGTGCTTTAAAAAATATACTCTAAGCAAATTGATATTTAAAAGTACATTACTTAAAACACTCGTGTTCATCTTCCGCGAACACTAAAAAAATTTGTATTTTACTAGTAAGTACCACAATCTAAGCTTTAAAGTGATAAGCTCTTAGTGTTTTACAAAGTGGATTTACCGATAGAAATATCAGTTTTTTTGGTAAACATATCATTTATCTTTTATATAATCCTCAATCTTATACTCCATCAATTTTTAAAAAAATAACCAAGATTTTTGACACTTTTTTTGTATGGATTTTAAAACGCTTTAAAAACACATTTATACATTATATTCTTAATATATTAAAAAATATAATATATAAATGTAATGTGTTAAGAATGTGAAAACATATAAAAAATATATTATTTATAAATATTTTCAAAGTATCTTAAAATTTGTGTCACAAAAATATCGAAAATCTTGACTATCATTTTCATTACCAAGGTAGTATAACTCTATAATATATATTGAGATACATTGAAAGCTCTAGAATTACGTCGAATGAAGCAAAGTGATTACTTTGCAACTCACTAAAGTTTTTTGTTTTTGAAGAAAAACTTTACTTGGTCTATTTTAAAAAAAAAAAAATAAATAAATAAATAAAATGTTATTTGTCAATTTATTTATATTTTAAGAGAGGTAAGGTCATAAACGAGTTAAATCAAATTGAGAATTGACTTATTCAAATTTTACTTGTATAATTTATTATATTTAAAATAAAATTAATTTAACTGTTGTGTCAAACATAAATACGAGCTGAGTCATGAATAATTTAAAAATTTCTAACGAATTATATTTAATATTAATAAAAATTAATTAATTTAATAAATTTTAAATAATCAATTAAATTTTAAAATATATTTATATTTTAAATAAAAATTTTATCCTAACAAATTAATTATATTTTGATTCTATTTACGGTGGAAAGGAAGAGAGGTGTGGGGTTTCTTTTAGAGCGTCATCTCTCAATTTGTGGGGTGTGTTTGGTCGAAGGATCGCCACAAAATTCAGAATGCGTGTGTGTATGTGTGAGAGCCGGGGGGGGGTTGTTGTGGAGAAGGGAAGCATTAAATCCAAGATCACATGAATTAAGAACTGGAATAATAATAAATGTGGTGGAAAAGACAGACAGTCCAATAAATAGAGAAATGCATGTGGGCCGGTACTGCTAATTTTTTCAACTAATAACTGACCCCATGTTAATGACGCACAATACTTCCTAAAACTAATGGGCCAATCAGAGATTCAAAAACCAAACCATGTGCCAATGTTAAGAGCGATAACTACTTTATCCGTTTTAAAAAAATAAATGTTTTAAATTTTTTTTTTATTTTTAAATAATTATCATTTGTATGTTTTTAAGAGAATAAATTATTTAGTTTTCAATAATACTCTCTTATCTCTCTCGTATTTTTAAGAAATTTTTTCTCTCGAACGGAATATTTACTTTTTTCAATTTTTCATAAAAGGACAATATTAGAATGTTATCCCATTTTTAATTATAAAATTATTGTATTTATCACTTTTCTTAATATGCGTACATGAATATAAAAAGATTTAATATGAAATGGTGAGAGTATAGTCGGTTCAAAAATTTTAAATATTTTTAAAAAGGACGATTATTTTTTTTAAATAGTTATTTTGTTTTAAAAATTTTATAAAAAATTAAAATATAAAATTTGGCCTCTAATTTTGAAAGAGATATATAGTATTAAGTAGTGTTCTAAAACTCGTTAGACGGATCTACTCGGTAGAGGAAGGATTTAGTGCCTAGAGCGAGTGCTCGGGTATTAATCAGTACTTGACAATTACTTAAAAATAACTAACTCATTAAAACTCCGCTTAAAGATACTCAAACGCCAAGAAGGAATTTTAGAACAGTGCTATTAAGTTCCATGGCGAAAGCAAAAAAAAAAAAAAAAGGCACTAGAATTCAGCAGAATGAGAAGACTAGTCAACCTACCAACTCAAACTATGCCAAATAAGTAACATGCAAAAATGTGTATGTGCAGATTTGGGGCTCATATTTTTGGACCACACTCATTACAAAAAATAATTATTATTCAGAGCTTTTGTTATGAGAAAATGAGAGTTCAAACAGTTGCATTGTAAATGTGGTTATAAATCACCAAGCATAAAAGGTTTTATTAAATGTTAAAAGTACAATTTTGTATGCATAAGATACAGTTAATGATGCACTATTGGATCATTGAGCTCTGGCTAACTACATAGAATCCCATGATCCGCAAATAGTTATAATTTCACGAACAATTTCCCACAATGTTTTTGTTATACTTATAAAATTATCTTTATTATATTACTTATATTTTGTGTCAAACAGACTGTGAGGCATATAAATAATTGAGAAGTCTTTATTTTAAAATAGTAAGGTAAACCTAATCAAAATGAAGGTTGCTGCTTGTCACACATAAACAAGACATTTGTTGCTTGTTAAGTAAAAAGATTCAGTAAATCAAGGTGGATTATGTTTGTAGGAACATGATTATAAGTGCCTCAAATCATCTTTAGTCTCTAAAGTATCTTTTACTGGCTGGGCCCCATTATTATTATTATTATTATTATTATGAGAAGCCTAAATTAGTTTCTTTCTTTTGAAGCTTCCACAAAAGTTTGATGCTATAGGCCAACTTGTGCTACCTCTGAGGTTTAAATTAATCAAAAAAAAGACTAAGAAATCTATCAATAACCAATTGTGCGTGCGTGTGTGTTTTGGTTTTTTTTTTTCTTTTTTTGTGCGTGTCGTGTTGTTTGTGTGTGTCGGCGTAAAAAGTGATTGAATGCATATTGTATATATATAACCAAGAAATCCAAATATAGAATACAAAATGGAAAAACCCTTTTTGATTACAAGATTGTCACTTTTCCCAACAGCTTATTTCACTCTCCAAGGTAAAAAGAAACTAACAAATAAGCGACTGACCAACATAAAAAAGAATGAAAAATGGACCAAAATTACAAATATTAGAATCACAAATAAAACAAAAACACTGACTGATCCCTAACTTTCTCTAAAATGCACTAGCTGTTTCTGCTTTCTTCAACCTTTCTGGACTCTGTGTATGCTAATAATGTAAACCACCATTTTCCTTTCGATATTTTCTGGTGGATCCCTAACTGTCACGAGAGGTTACCGGAGGGCCTTAGGGTTTAGCCTTTCTTCTCAACATGATGATGAACAATTTGCATTTATGATAAATATATATATATTATCTAAAGGAGAAGAAAGATACAAAATGCCAGAGAGAAGCGCGCGAGTGTACGTATGTAGTTGAAGCTTGACGTTTCTAATTACTTGGGACAATGGTGCCAATGTAGCCAAATCCCACGAGAGTAAAGGTTATTGTCTGGAGAAACATGTAAATGAAATAATTGTTTTTCCCATAGAGAAAATCATAGCATCCACAGAAGAACAGGAAGCCTGCGAATCCCAGCTCTGTAAGATTTATTCTGCAAAAAAAAAAAAGACAATAATATAACAGAATTAAGCCTAGCATATATATATATATATATATCTGTCTGCTTTTAGTTTACAAAAACAATGAAATAAGAGATGACAATTTAAATCCATCTAATTACAACAGACTAAGGAAGTCTTTTCACAACATATACATTACCAAGTGAAATGAAAGTAGAGGGAAAAAGGATTTTCACCTGTCTCCGATATTGAATCGGAATTTCTTTGCTGGTTTGTTGTTTTTGTTCTTGAGACCGTCTCCAAGTTTCTCAGTCACAACCCATTCATTAGCCCTCTTTGCTTCTAGAAGGCCAATGAAGGTTGCCTTGGTCCGGTGGAAAGACATGACATTTTCAAATAAAATCCAATAAAACAATAAATGGATTGACCTGCAAGTTCCGATTCAACAAGTTAAAAAAACATGAATTGTAATATTTGATTTCTTAGAATTATAATAAATGGGTAAAGATGACAAAGTTGCAAAGTATACTGTACCTTGGTGTTCCGACTGAATTGAGAGTGGTGATGATGCAAGGAATGTAAATGGCTCCCCATTTCGGGACTTCAACTTCAGGAACCATAATGGTCAATGGAAGGACCACGCAGAAGAAGAAAAAGGTGACCATATGAGCTATGATCTTCCGAACAAAGAAGAAGCTGTATATAACATAAACCTTCTTCCAGAAATTGACTTTCTGCAGCAATCAGTAAAAACAAGAGGGAAAGTAATATTAATACAAGCTTAATTCCATTAAAATCACAATCTCATCTATCACATCTACAAATAGCCATAAAATTTAAAGTTACTTTACCTTGTTTCTAACGATCTCCATCACCATTTTTCGGAACAAGTTGGCCGGACCACATGACCACCTATGTTGCTGATATCGGAAGGCTTTGAAAGTACTAGGAAGTTCACTTTTCACCTATAATAAGTATCAATTTATCACACGCATGTTAATTCCAAAGCCATATAATAGGCAATTGTTTAAATCATCATCAGAAATAAACTGATTACAAACTGGTTATGGACTGATTACAAATACGTGGATAATTAAACAAGTACCTGAAGGTCACCAAGGTAAACGAATTTCCAGCCCCTGAGACTAGCTCGGACAGCAAGATCCATGTCTTCAACTGTGGTTCGATCTTTCCAGCCACCCGCCTCATTGATAGCAGCAATTCTCCATACTCCACCCGTCCCTGCATTATGTGTAATTATGATCATAGGGGTTGGACCACAGAGCAATAGTTTCACCAAGTGATCAGTCAATTTATTGATAACCAAAATGCAACAATTTTCTTTGTGATTTCATTAAAAAGTGCCGTCAAAGTTTGCCTATCAAATGATATGTTTAATGTTGTTTATCGACTCCAGAAGTGAATTTTCCACCTCAAAATGCCTGTTCTTGTCTATTTTCAAATAGTGATCATTAAATTAAAATGGGAATTTAGTGAAAATTGCTTTCAGCATGTGTAAATAAACTGCAGCCAAAAAAAATGAACTGCATTTTTGAAGGAAATGAAATATACACGCACACACACAAAACAAGAGATGTTTAAGAATATGCATTATAATTTGATCAGTTAAAAGTTTCTGATTCTTTAGAACACCTACCATTGAAACCGAAGAAGGCATGAGTAGCTGATCCTACTTCCTGCTCCACTGTGAAGTGGTAATCCAGTGACATTTCTTGCATTCTCGTCATCAAACACTCATCGGAATTTACTGCAGTGAAAACACCATCACGACTTTAGCATTATAATTTTATATACATATACTTTCTTCTCCTTCTTCCTCTTTTTTTTTTCCTTGGAATGAAACATATATATATATTGTCAAATATTGTCAAAAGAAATGGCAAATATTGTCACCACTATATTTTGTATTTCTTTAAGTTGGTCACATACTCACATGACAATTTATTTTATTAAATCAAAAAGTTCGACAGCTAAACAAGAACACCGTGGACTTTTAATAAATATTTCTTTAATTTTTTAGCATACAAATAAACATAAAGCCTGTTTGGTTTTTAGTCAAATTGATTATAATTTATTTTTAAAAATTAATTATTTTAAAATTAATTTTAAAAATTAATTTAAATTTTTTTATAAGTTAAATATAACAATATTATTAATTTAATTTAAAAAATTAATCGATAAACATTTTTTTTAATTCAAAAAAAATTAATTAATAAATAAATTATAAATTATTTCAAAATAAATTGTGTTAAACAATCTAACAGTAGACCAAACTGTCGGTGTGTGTGGTAAGCATGCCAGCGACCAAAAAAGAAGTATAATTTCACGTGGAGTCAGTCTGTTTTCCCCAAATGACGAATATACCCCCGTTTATTCTTTCACTCATTCACACTCCAAGTAAGACCCAATTTAGCTGCCTCCTCTCCTCTCAGCTAAAAGACAAACCTACCCCCAAAATCTAGCCACTCCCAAAGCCGCTCAATCCGGGGAACAACTTTTTCTTTCCCAATAGACCCCCTGGTCACTTACGTCATGTCGAATATTTTATTTCATATTTATAGTAATATTTAAAATCGAAAAAAGTTGTTGAAAAATATATTCACACGACACAGGGAGTGTAAGTAGTATTATATTAGCCTATTAGGTGTAATTTGTGGATTTGTTGTGCTGACCACGTGATGAACGGCTACAAAGACAAACAAGCAAAACAATCCAACGGCCCAACACATCGGGCCCATCTCATCACTAATAGAAGTTACGTCGGCCCCACCACACCTAGGTGTCCCTAACAAATCTTGTCCAAGAAACGACTAGATTGGCCAAAATCATGTATTCACGCGTATTATAACCTTTTACTATAGACTACCGACACTCTTAAGTGTTACTGCAAACATATATATATATATATATATATATATATATATATATATATATGTATAATGTGGGATTAAAAATTGTTTAGTGAATATTTGTAGCTTACCAAATCTCCACCGAGCTTGAACAAGTGCAATCTTAGGGTTGTGCATGAGGAAAGGGATGGATCGCCGGAGAAAGTCCGGCTCTGGCCGGAAATCAGCGTCGAAAATGGCGACGTATTCGCATTCTTTAACATAATCACGCTTTAATCCTTCTTTAAGAGCACCAGCTTTGTAGCCTCCCCTGCTTTCTCTAATTTGATATATTATGTTTAGGCCCTTGGCTGCCCACCTTTGGCATTCTTTCTCAACCATATCCTACAACATCAATTATGGTCAACAATGGAAATTACTAAAGGTTAATGATTATTTTTTCATAAATAATGTCACATAACGTAAAGAGTAAAGACATGCTCAATTTGGGAAAAATAGTCAAAATGAACACATGCCCATTTCTTGAAATTGAACAAGCTTAAAAATAAAATTGCCTAGCATTTATCCAATAATGATTGGATTACAAGAAAAAGGTCAAGTTTAAAAAGTGAAAAAAATTATAAATATACTCTAAATTTTACTAACTACACTCAATTATTCACAATAATTTATTTAATGTATGACTGAAATATTTAATTATAAAATGTAAATAATAAAATTTCAAGCATAAATAATAATTCTAGAAAACAAAATGACATTGAAATTTGGGTATCACAAAACACTTGAACTGAATTTGATAGTACAAGAATATTGAGGGACTGGTTGGGTAGGATTTTCTTGCAATACCTTAATGACAGGGTCAGTGGAATCATCTAGTACTTGAATCACTAAACGATCTGACGGCCATGAAAGATTGCAGGCAGCTCCAATTGAGATCTTGTAAACCTGTCCACCAATTAACAAACACACCGTTAATTTCACAAAACAACCAAATTCCAAAAATCAAGACATTCAACAATGCAAAACAAGAAAAACAAAGATAATGAAATTGAACACTAACCTCTCTTTCATTATACATAGGGATTTGAATAAGCACTAAAGGGAAAGCAGAGTTCCCAATCTCCACATCATCCTTCATGGGCTCCCACTTATACCTCTTGTCAGGCTTTTTCCAGAATAGCTTAACCAGGATTATGACTATCCCCATGTATAATCTCTCACAGAACAACATCAGTTCCATGACTAAGCAAATAAGCACAGCTAATTTCAGAAATGGGACAATCAATGGAGCTTTAATTAGTTCCCACAGAAGCCCAATTTGAGCTGCTAAATCAATATTTGTCCCCTGAAATGTCTCGGGTATGAAACTTTTGCTAGAAACCTCGGCCATTTTTGCTATTTTTGTGCTTAAAACAGAGTACAAAAAACAGGTGGAGCTAAATAGCAGCCAATAGATCTGCTTTTAGGCTCTGTTTGTTTTTGGATATTTGTAGATTTGGATTTTGAGGCTATATAACAATGTGGGTGAGATTTGACTGAAGCATTTCAACTTATACTCATATGGGTTAGTTCAGATCTCTGTTTATGCTATAACAAGGTCACCCTCTCTTACAGTGTGTGCCAAACAGTACTTCTATTAAATCAGAATAGAAGATATTGTGGCATTGTGTAAGAGAGAGAGGGGATGGGAGTCTAGAAAGAGAAGAGCAGTGAGTAGAGAGCAGGTAGCCAGGTAGGGAACGGAGAGAGAGAAGTTGGAGTTTTATAGTCAGTTTTGGTGAACTTTTTGTCCATTTTTATTTACTACGGATTACTGAAAGTTGTTGACGGTTAATTGCTAATAGCTGCATATTATTTGATTGTATGGTTTTAATTATTTCAACCATTAATATGAGTGAATAGTAGAATTCAAATATTATATTCCATTTCTGTTCCATTTTCTGTTTTAGTACAACTTAACGATTATCTATATTTATTTATTTTATTTTATATTTAATAAAAATTTTAATTTAATTTTTAACCTGAATTTTATTTAATATTTATTCCACCCTTCTTGATAAATGAATTATTTTTTCATTTTTAATAGTAAATGTCCGATAATTAACTCCTTGCTAATCTAAATAATTTAAGTAGTTAATAGTTGCATAATAATATGTGATTAATTTAGTTTAATTGTTTTAATTATTAATACAAGGGAGGAGTAACCCTTCTTTATTAGTATTTTTTTCATTTTTTAACAAATTTTAGGTTATTAGTTTCTTGTTAATCTAAACAGTTTAAGTTGCTGATAGTTAATATTTGCAAATTATGTGATTGATGTATGGCTTTAATTGTTCCAACCTTTTAATGTAAATGAGCTGTAACTCTTCTTTATTAAAAATATTATTATTATCATTTTAATTTTTTAGTAAATACTGTGTGATTAGTTTATTGTTAACCTAAATAATTTAAGTTGTTGAAAGCTAATAGCCGCCTAATAGTTGCACGGTCTGTGATTATGTATGATTTAATTGTTCCAATCATTAATGTACTTTGATGACTTAATTAAAAATATTAGTAGTAATTTTTTGTTTACCTAAATTATTTAAGTTGTTGATAATCGCACACATTTATCTGATTGATTGTAGTACAATATTGTCGGTAGTAAAACCAAACATTAATCTCAGTGGGTGAGCATGAATTTGATGAAGTCAAAAAATTGTGTATGAATTATAAAAACTTAAGTATCATGAATTATAAAAATATAATAGAAAGACAACAACCAATTTGTGTAAAGATTTAATCATCATACAATTGATTACTTCAACGGTCAGATAACGCCCAAAAAAAAAAGAAAATAAAAGAAAAAAAACTCCTTTAAATACATCAAAATAAGTTGTAGAAGACGCTACTTAATACTACTCGACGAGGTCTTACAGGCTTAGAGCTTGATGGCGATATGTAATATTCTTTTCGTTTCAAAATAAGTATGATGTATTTTTTTTTGTCTGTTTTATAATAATTATAAATTTTCTTTTAGTAAATTTAAAATCGTAGATTATTTGTTTTATTTTTATTTTATGAAATATGACTCACCACTTTATTTATTATTTTAACATAATGGTTCACTATTTCAACTACTATTTTACTATTTAAAACTATAATACCTTGGTGAGGCATCTTTTGTCCTTGACATTCAAATCCATAGGGATCGTTCACGTTGTTTATTGGGTTTATCACAATAGGCATATATTGATCGTATTTTGGAGAGATTTAGCATTCTAGTTTGCAAACCAGGGAATGTTCATATTGCTAAAGGTGATATGCTGAACTCTAAATAATGCCTAGTAACAATGTTGAGAAAGAAGCCATGAAAAAAGTACCATATGTTAGTGGAGTTCGGAGTATCATGTATGCTCAAGTGTGTACTAGACCAGACATTGCCTTTGCAGTGAGTCTTCTCGGTAGATTTCAGTCG
>JAUMHB010034457.1:0-11973 GCA_032359685.1 Pittosporum tobira | reverse complement strand
ATTTTGTCGAATATTATTAAAAAATTAAGACATTATAAATTAGACGGATGAATGAATAATTATATATATATATATATGTTGAATCAATTGAAATATCAATATTTAGCTCTTTTTTTTTTTTGCCAAAATTATTTGCATTAAACCACATTAATTTATCAATAATATTAATAAATTTTTTTGTAATGTATACATCTCTCAAGAGATGTACTAATTAGTAAAAAACCGTTTGTCAAAAATCAGTATTTACTTTGTAAGAAAGTGACCACAAAATTGGGCATCAATCAAACTGGTTTTCAGAATTTAAAGCCACACAGAAAGGAGTTGTTTTAAAGATAGTAGTGCTGGTTGGTTATCGCGAAAACAGCTGGTGAGAGTTTGAGATTGTGGACGCCGTTGGATTTGCATTTTGTGGTGGGCCCAGTGACGAGGGGAAGTTGGTCGACCATTACTGGATGGCGTTTTGTGTAAGCCCGCCTGTCGTTTTCACTGTCTTGCTTTAGGAGGGTTTGGTGTATGGAGTCCATATTAGTGTTTGGAGTGTCGACATTTATGTTCGCATTGGATGTCGTCATTCTTTCTGAAATATGTAGACTATAGAGATGGCCCACGTCAGAAATTTTAGAAAGAGAAAAACCATGTACAAGTCATTATCACACTCATAACACATAAAATATTAATATATGTATCGTTTCAAAAAAATATATTTTGGACTTTTAATTTTTTTTCTTTTCTCTTATTTATATAATTTTCTCTATGAGCAAGTATTTTTTATTTTTTATTTTTCTTTTTTCTGTTTCTCTTTTTTAATTTATTAATATGCTCATAAGAACTTATAACATTACCTCTGTTACTTATATTTCCTATTCTGCAACTAAAATACTCATCCTTTAAGTTATACATATTCCATTTCAATTTAAATGTCTTAATTATTAAATATTTTAAAATATATAACATACAAATATATTAAACATTTAAAAAATATTTTTAAAATTATAATACATAAATGTGTCTTGATTTTATTTTTCCTAATAAAGAGATTCATTAATACTCCACCAATTTTAAAATATGAGAATGACTTTCAAACGTTGATTTTAATTTTTTTTTTTTTTTTTTAACTTTGAAGTTACATGATTCCTCTTAATTACGGTCAAATTAATTTAAATTTTACATGATTTAAAATTAATATTTAAAAAATAATAATAGATTAAGTTATTTTTGCAAATACAATAGTTGAAGGATAAAAGTGAAAAAAAGTAGAAAACAAAAAAATCATTACTATTTATGGTTTTTAAGTCATTTTAAAAACTATTAAGTCTTTTTTAACTTAAATTTTACTTAATACCCATGTTAAAAAAAATAAAAATCAATCGTCATTCTAATAATCATATACTCCCTCAATTCCAAAAAAAAATGACTAAACCACATAAAATACGTAAATTAAGGAAAATTATTTTTTGAGTAAAATTCATTTAACCACATGTGGTTGGGGCAATTCTTACATAACCACATGTGATTTTGAGGTAAGTTAAACTATTAAGTTTTACTAAACGCCGTTAGATCTAAGCTGAAATATCTTTAAACCACATGTCGTTATCTGTCGATACTTTAAACCACAGGTAGTTATATGAAAATTAATCCAAACCACATGTGGTAAAATTATTTATCATTTCACATTGAATCTGATGACGTTAAATAAACTTAACAGTTTCACTTAACTTCAAAACTACAAGTGGCTATATGTTAAATTTTAAACCACGTGATTATGTGAAAATTGGCTCAAACCACAGGTGTTTAAGTGAATTTTAGTCACAAAAAATTTGAGTATCCTTATAAAATTCATTTTCTTTCAACATAAACCACATACTTTTATTGATATATGTAACTACATTATTCATTTTGGGACAAAAAAAATGATACTCAGTCTCATTCTTTTTGGGACGGAGGGAGTATAAGTTTTGGGATTTTTTTTTTAATGATGAATATGTTAGTCTTTTCAATATCTTCAAAAATAATTGCAACAAAATATTTATATTATTAATTGACTTCACCTCTAACTGCTTCTCATAAACGTGAATTGATTACCAATGACTTCCACATATTTAGGGATAAATTAGGAAATTTAAAAATTAGTAAAAAAATGGCAATATTTTGCTAAAAATATGGCGCTAACGCGCACAAAAACACATATTTTCAACTTCAGTTAAAAGTGCTTTGGAGCTAAAAGGTATATTGCCTAAAAGTACTTTGGCAAGTCAATCAGACACTAAAAATTTTAAAATTTAAATTTAAAAATATTTTTAGGCTAATGCAACACATTCTTAAACGAGCTCTAAATATATGGATGACTAATTCCTAATAACAAATTTCCATAAATTTGGGTATAAACTAGTCACGGCCCAACTAAACTTTAACCATGATATTTGGGCTTTGGTTGATTTTCATGTAGCTTCATTAGGTCCTCTTTTGTTGGGCCTAAGATAAATTAGTGGTTATTCTTTGAAATGATCAAACGAAACACCAATACTTCTTAAAAGACCATTTATTGGTTAATTACTAAAACTTGTACAATAACTTCAAATTATTGATACTATACTTGGTAATTGAACAACAATACAAAATTTATTTTAAGCTCCATAGTTAGCATGAATCAAATTTAAACCCTTACATATTGCTGTAGAAGTCAAAATTATGAAGTGGAATAATTTTTTGTGATATACTATATTTATTAAAGTGAAAATAACAAAATTATCATTAGCAAATAAACAATCATTAATCAGCATCAAGCAAAGGTAATTGTGATTGACGAAACTAACTTGAATAAATGAAAAAAAATAAGAGCTTCTATTAATCACAATAAAGCTAACAAAGCTTTTGAGATAAAAATGAGGGGAGTAGCCTTATGTATAGCCCTCCGCTTCTTCAAAGGACGTCTATGATCATTTTGATGCAAGGGCTCATATTGATTTCTAGAATTCTCTTTTAACTATCCAAGATGTTTACATACTTCTTACATGTGTCTAAAATATACAAAAAAAGTACAACAAAATTTTAGAGAAATAAAATTCGATGCAAGGGCTCATATTGAGTTTCTTGACCCTTTGCCTTAGGATTAGTCAGTTTTATCTTGATGGGGGCAGGGAATGGATATAACTCAGCGGTAGAGTGCCACCTTGACGTGGTGGAAGTCATCAGTTCGAGTCTGATTATCCCTAAACCCTAAGTGGCCCTACGACCGTAAGGAAGGTTATAAATTGGGTCATGCAATTTTTCGTAATCTTGTTGACTTTTTCGAAATGGTTTGATTTACACAATTTTGGACTTTTCTAGAAACTTTTTGACATTGACCAAGACGGCAGACCTAATTGGAGTCAAATTGTGAAAAATCCTTTAATTTGTAGCTATAAAAACCCATTCCTAGCTCATAAATTCATACGATTCACACAATTCATACAACATACGACGAGAGAAGATCAAGAGCTCAAGGAAGTGGAGATCAGAGGGCTGTTAGCGAAGACAACCTGCCGACTTCTTATAGGTTTTTTTTATCTTTTCCATTGTGTTTTGTAGTGTAATTATGTTCTAATTTTTTTTATATGAAGACTAAACATATCATATCTATGATTAATTGAATGTTTATTTAGACTTTATCATGTGTTTATATTGGTTTTTCATGCTTATTGAGTTATGATTCATATTCTTAATGCTTCCGAATGTTTGATCAATATTTAGATGATCTAAATTAATAAATTTAAGGACTTGATGGCGACGATTTATTAATAGTTCAGTTGAATCATAACCATAAATTAAATTTTGCTACGAATAGTTCAAGGTAATCTGTGCGATTTCGGTAGTAATTGACTTAACAACGGTTGATGAATCCGAAAATTCCATAGAACGTAATGCTCTTTTAATTATTTAAATTCACATATGGATATGTTGGGTTAATAATTGGAGTTAGGATATTTTCACTAGGAATAGACTAGTATATAATATATGAAAATTCCACTGTCATAAACATGTTGAATTAATATAAATTACATGATAAAGTCAATAAACCTTAAATTATGATTGGATATGTGAAGTCAAAATCTTAGCATAATTTCTCTATATTGATTAAATATTTTATTTAGTTTAGACCTAATTATTAGAATAATTAATTGTTAATAAAGATCATGTCTTTAATAATATAATTTGCTAGATCAAATAAAAACTAGAATAATGGTATATATTTTGAAAATCTGTCTCTATAACGATAATTTTTTTATATTATCATTTGATTAATGTATATTTACACTTAACTCCGATCATAACACTTGCAAAGTTAAACGTTTGCCCGACACTCTACTAGATAACAAACGAGGATGATGAACAGCTACCTGTATGCGAACGAGAGGACAAATCGATGATGATTACGACCTTCTTGAGCCCCTCATCAAGTGAAGGACACAGCAAAGATGGTTCATCGTAGTAACAAAGGTTGTGTAGTTTTCTTATTAGTTGATTCATCATATGCAAGTGCTTTTTCACGGGCGGCACTGAATAAATGGTATCATTTGCCTCAAATAAATTATTAAAAAAATTAAATTAAAGGACTCAGATTAATGAAGTCCAAAAATATGAGAGTATATATGTTCATGTCCTTTTTTATTTATTTATTTATATATTTTTCTGTTTGAATTTTTTTAAAATTTAAATTTTAAAAATTGTGTTGAGTAATTCGAGTGGTTTTTTTTTTTTTTTTTTTCTAAGAGGAGGAAAATATCCCAAAGTTTAAAGCAGACGTACACATTTCGCTTCGACCCAAAATATATACATTTAGGCCCGAAAACTATTTGAAACCCCATTTCACTTGTAAATCTGTATTGGGCAATTTATACCGACCCGATTCAGCCTTTTAACGTTGCGCGCGCCCACCTGCCGGTCAAGCCGTCGGCTTTCACTTGCATCGAACAAACAACGACCGACTGGTATATCCTCCGTCACTCCGAGATCTCTTTATTTGTCTCTCTCTTCGCGCATTTTCAATCAAAATTTTATTTATCGTAATACGTCGACGTGTTTGTCCCTCTTTGTTTGTTCCAATGGCGTCCGATGCGAATTCCTCATCCTCATCGGATGCCGCCACCGACCAAAACCCTAACCCTAACACCTCAATTGACCAGTCCCTGGACGCGATTGAAGGTCAGTTAAGCTCAATTTCATTCTCGAACGGATCAACTGACAATCACGAGGACAAAACTGTTGGTCAGTCATCGTCTGAAGTGGAAGAAGTTGCACTGTGGAGGAACAATTCGGAGGTGGAAATGGAAGTGGAAGCGGAAGTGGAGGGGTCCGGGAGCCCTAGTAGCAGCGGATATGCCGGTGGGAGGGGCAGTAGCAGCGCCACTAGTGTGTCTGGGATTGAGGAGATCGGGCAAGTTAGTAGGGATGATGGTGATTCGGTTGATAGAGTTTCGGATTCACAAGCACACTGGGTTGCAGGGAAGCGGCATGTCGATGAAGTCAGTTCAAATTTATGTTACTGCTTATTTGTCCTGTACTTGTTTTCAATTTTCTCTGCTGGTTTTTGAATAGGCAAAGGGTTGACATTATAATGTTTCTTAAAGTGTTCTAGGGGGAAGTATTTAAAATTGTGTGGAATGTAGTGCTATTTGATGAACGAGGTCTTAGTAAATAAGATTTTTAATGCATCTCTTTAAGTGGTGTAGTACCTCTGTCCAAGAAGTAGTCACCTAGTAGCGTTAAACGTTTGGAGGAAAACCTAAGTTCTAACGTCAATAAAATCAATTTGGAGTTTTACTAGTTACATATGTTTATATTGTATGATAATGTAAATCTTAGAATTTGTGACAGGTCAAAACATTTTCTAGCTGTTATAAGTTTCATAAATAAGTTCTTAAACATGGTCATATGTTAAGGATGTGGGAAGTATTAATTATTATTGCTACATTATGTTTTTCGGTCCAACATGAGATTGCTGAATGTTTACTTAGTAGTGAGCTCTACCAATAGGTAAATGGATGCTAGAAGTTTTGCAATGAATGTGTTATGGGAACAATTACGCTTGCGGTTTATTTTTTGGGGTGCATTGGTTTTAGCTTTTAGGGTATTATATCTAGGTGTAGTTGTATTCAAGGCCAAGAGCTTTTTGGCTTTACTAGTTACCTAGCACATTCAGGGAACTGAATATTTTAATTTTTGGAATAGTTGGGAGTGTGAGACCAAGAAAATAAAAGAGTTTAGGTTCCGTCTTTCTAGATTTGGAGATAAACCATATAATGCAGAATTAAAGATAATAATATGAATGACAAGTTGACAACCCATGGAGTAGGAGAACTATCAGAGGCCTTGAGGAAAAAGACACTTCCTCATACTTGGGAACAAATATATCTATTAAAAAAAAGAAGATATGAGATAAAGCGAAGAAAAGAAGAACCTATCCTCACAAGGAATTGGTAGAAAAACACCAAAGTACAAATCTTTTCCAAAAGTCGGCATTACCAGCTGTTCCAAAAAATAAATAGTACAACTATATTTATAAGACTAATGATCCAACTATTACTACGAGAACAATTGTGAAACTATAACCTCTACACCTACCAGTTAATACTAATAAATTTTACGTAGAAAAAAATATAATCCTAATAATAATCTAAACTACAAAGGACATTTCCTCGAGGACGAAAAGGAATTTTTTAAGTCTTCTATTGTTAGCTCTTGTTGCATCGCCATGTTTGGGGCTCCCAAAGGGCCTTGTTGGTTCCCTTGAGTTTCAAACCTGTGACATGTACCTTGGGAAGAACTTATCAATGGCCCATTACCGCTTGAGATCCTAAGCAATGATGTATTTTTTAGAGTATAAGCGAGCCTTTTATCCGTCAACAAAATCCTCAGATATGAGTATTTGCGAATTGCGACTAGATGAAGTATTTGGCTACATGTATTTTTAAGTGGCTTACAAGTTAATTTCATTCATTCATAGCAATCCTTTATCCGTCCATAACTATTTTGAGATAGGATCCTGCAATTTACTATAAATAATTTACGTAGAAAAATCAGTATTTTTCTCTCTCTCTTTTCTTTTTCATTTTTGAGTTCATTCATTTAGTTTGCCCCATTGGCATAATTGACGAAGATTATATTATCGTAGTTAATGCATTATTTTCTGAAAAGAATAGTGGCTATAATATTGCAATATCTTGTAGTCTTTAATTGATAAATGAATGCAGGATGATGCCTCTATTTCATGGAGGAATAGGAAGAAACACTTTTTTATTTTGAGTAACTCTGGGAAACCTATATATTCAAGGTATATTCCTTCATTGTTTTTTCATGTAAAGAAAGAAGAATGTTGTATAATTTTGGAGGATTATAGTCGCTCTAGTTGATTAACTTGAAGGTATGGAGATGAACATAAGCTAGCAGGATTTTCAGCAACTTTGCAAGCCATCATTTCTTTTGTGGAGAACGGGTACAGTGATAATGGCAACTATTTGTTTATTTTCTTTACAGCTAACTTCTAAAATTATGGGGTAAGGTTTTGGCTAATACTTCAGTCATTCTAAATTCAGTTTCCTTCATTGATGTCTTTTCAGGGGAGATCGTGTCAAGCTGATAAGGGCTGGGAAACACCTGGTCAGCTAATTGCTTTTCTATAATCGCCTTGATTTTTTATTTTTTTAACTTGAAATAACTAAAAATTTTAGTCATTACCTTTTCACTAACATGAATTAGAACCTCTTTGTATATCTGATAATGTAACTGATCCAAATATTGCTTTCCATGATCTCACATAATAGAATTTATGGAGTACGTGTATATATATTCTAATTATGTGGTCCAAATAATTGTTAGTATATGACAGAAAGACCTGGCATTCCAGGTGGTTTTTCTTGTGAAAGGACCTATATATTTAGTTTGCATAAGCTGTACTGAAGAGCCTCACGAATCACTTAGGGGACAACTGGAGCTTCTTTATGGCCAGGTATTTTTCTCCCGGCCATTATTTAACATAGTTTGAAGTGTGTAGACTTCCTTTGGGACATCCCAAAATAGAAATAGTTCGCTTAATATAGAAGAAGTAGTATGGTTTTACTTTTAAGCAATCAAATCTGTTTCTGAGTATTGAATGGTTGTTTCTCATTCATTGTCCCAATTGTTATCAATGCAGATGATACTTATTCTTACTAAGTCTGTAAATAGATGCTTCGAGAGAAATCCAAAATTCGATATGACACCTTTGCTTGGAGGAACGGATGCCGTTTTCTCTTCTCTCATCCATTCCTTCAGTTGGTATTATTATTATTTATGAATTTGGCTAGTTTCTTCTATAGCAAATAGTTTTAAGCCTAGCAGTTTCTAGTTATCAAATAATTGTGGGGCCAATATAAGTCTACCAATTACTTGATTTAGGAACCCTGCTACTTTTCTTCATGCGTACACTTGTCTTCCCCTTGCTTATGCGACAAGGCAAGCGGCAGGTGCCATATTGCAGGACGTTGCCGAGTCTGGCGTCCTTTTTGCGATATTAATGTGTAAACACAAGGTTTTTTTTTCTTCTCTATTTTTTTCTTTAATTCTATTAATTGTTATAATAATTTTTTTAAGTCCCATGGTATCTTTCAAGTTGAATCTAAAATGCAGGTCATCACTCTGGTTGGTGCACAAAAAGCATCACTTCATCCTGACGATATGCTTCTGCTTGCCAACTTTGTGATGTCATCTGAATCCTTTAGGTGATTAATATGAGCTCCCAGCTTTGTCACTCATCATAACTGATTCGATTTAACCAGCTTTAACATTTTGAAAACATGGCAATATGAAGACTACACAGAAACTCTACCTCATCATGTGGCCTGCTGTCTTACATGATTTTATTTGTTTATCGCAGGACATCTGAATCTTTCTCTCCAATTTGTCTTCCAAGATATAATCCCATGGCATTTTTATATGCTTATGTGCATTATCTTGATGTGAGTGATTCTAGATTTCAGAAAATGTATTTGCAAACCTGTTCTTTCAGTGATTGCAGTTTATATCTGAACTGCAGAAAGTGTTTTATTTTATTGTTTACTTATTTATCTATTATTGTTACTTTAAATTTTCATTCTGGCCAGGTTGATACATACTTGATGTTGCTTACTACTAATTCGGATGCCTTTTATCATCTTAAAGATTGGAGGTAAGTTTGGTTTATTAATTTGATCAATGTACTGCGAGTTCAGGTTTTAAATCATATTTTCGTCCATCCGTTACTGAATATCCATTGGTATCTCATGTTCACAATAGCCAGTAGCTTATAAATATGAATTGCTGCATTCCCTCGTTACACTACTGTGTTGAGTATATTGTATTATTTTATTTTCCTAAAAAAATGTTGGATTATTTTATAGGATCCGCGTTGAAACGGTCCTTTTGAAGTCAAATGTTCTCAGCGAAGCTCAGCAATCAATCTTGGGCGGTGGCATGCGTGTTGAGGATCTACCCATCAATCCATCTAGTCGTTCTGGGTCTTTGTCTTCTCATTTAGGTTACACGAGGACTGCAACAGACCCGGTAGACGGGTTCAGGGAATCACTGTTAGGGGGCCTCGCTGGACTTTGGCACTTCATTTACCGCAGTATTTATCTAGACCAATACGTATCTTCTGAGTTCTCATCACCAATCAACACTCCTCGGCAGCAGAAAAGGTAACTTTTTAGTGGCTTACCCCATTATGTGGGATCTTCTACTGGATTCTTTTGTCAGTAATGTTTACTCTGTTTCCGTTTTGCAGATTATATCGAGCATACCAAAAGCTTTATACTTCCATGCATGATAATGACATTGGACCCCACAAAACTCAGTTTAGAAGGGATGAAAACTATGGTAAATAGCTCAAATGTGCTAAATGCTACGTTTTATTCGATATATTATGATTGTCTGCCTTTTTGTTGTCTAAATTTCTCTGACAATCTCAGTATAGGTTAATTTGGTTAGTTGATAATTATTGATTTTTAGTGTCTAATTTGTTGATCTTTTTTATGTGGCAGTTCTACTCTGTTGGGTCACTCAGGATTTCGAGTTATATGCAGCATTTGATCCTCTTGCAGACAAGGTTTGTTTTTTGCTTGTATTTTCTATGCTAACCTCTAATATCCATCCTTACTTGACCAAGCAGTTCTAACCCTTGTTTGCCACTTTACGAGGGAAAATATAACAACGTATTAAGAAGTAAAAACTCCTACAAAAAAAAAATTAAGAACAAGAGGAAAAATATAGTTTTGCTTTCTCCCCGAGTTTTTAATGAAGAATGTAACTAACCGGGTGATGCTAAGACTTCACAAATCTGAATTTGTAGGCATTGGCAATAAAGGCATGCAACCGAGTTTGCCAGTGGGTGAAAGACGTGGAGAACGAGGTTTTTTTGTTGGGAGCGAGCCCCTTTTCGTGGTGAATCTCCCAATAAAGCATGTATTCATCATGTACTCTAATTCATCCTTTAATAAAGTTTTACATGGCATGCTATTGCGAGTGGTAAGATATCAAATCTTTTTAGTAGCATTAGAGAGGTCTATATCAGTAGAAATGTATGTAACACGCTATTGCAAATGGTACAATTTTGTCATAGAAGCACAAAAGGAACTATAGGTTGCATGTAATTATTGAGAACTTGAACTTATCCTTCACAAAGCAAGTTCCACATCTATATTTTTGGTCAAATTTCATCTCAGTTTCAAGGTGTGATTTGTTCATATAAATTTGCTCTTGTTGAGAATTTTGAGGGAGTGCATGTTTTTTATTAGTAGAATTTTTCCGGGATGCAGAAGGAGTTATAGCTTTGTAGGGGTACTTGATTTTGGTCCACGCGCACTCTATCAAACCAAGGCGCGAAAGAATGATTCAACATTTTAATCAATCCTTGAAGGTTTTGCGCATCCAAACTGGGAATTGTGAGATTTGGAGATTAATTGAACTTTGTATGCTGAAAACTAAAATTATCTCTGCAGTTGATTTTTTTTATTTTTTATTTTTCTTTTTCTTCTCGTGTAGTAGGGGTATTTCTGGTCTTGTGGGCAATTGGAAATCCTTTTAAGTTATATCTTTATCCAATAATGTGTTTATTAGAACTTTTAAGAGCTTACAAAGGAAAACTAGAAAGTTCGTTGTTAATTTTCCCCTTATTCAACTTAAAAGGGTATCTCATGCTGTTTAATTAGAAGTATGTTATTTACTTGGATGGCTTGCTAAAAAGGTGAAGCTCAAATTATGTGATTAATAACATACAGGTAGGTTCTAGGTATGAAAAAATAGTTACTGTCTCATTTTTCACAAAAAGAAAAAAGGTATTCCCTACGTTTTAAGTTTAAATGTTTAAATTTTTGACTGTTTTAGACATAGAGTTTAAGACGTTACAAAAAAATATAATTATGTATTATATTTAAATTTAATTACGTATGTTTCATAAATTGGTATGTAGATAATTAAATTGTTGGAATTTCTTAAAACCCTGTGTTGAAAATTGTAAAAAAAAAAAAAAATTAGAAAATTTTAACTTGGATGTAGGAAACAATATTTTGACTTTATAGGGTCTATTTATAAGATGTAATTACTGTGTGAATTTCTTATTCTTCGAATTGAACCAAGTTAAATGCTTTTTGAGAACGGACTCTTTTCATAAAACGGATAAGAGTATGGGGAAATAATTTCAAAGGCCAGTTCATGTTTTAAATGGAGTTCGCTTAGACATGGTCAGCTCATATTTAAACGTAGTTTGCATGGACATGGTTAAAAGGTTTTCAAATTGGGAAGCCATATAGAGAGAGCATCATAACAAACTTCACAAGAAAATAATATTTTCCCTGAAACAGAAAACTTCAGAATGAGAAATGAAACGTGACCATGATGTAATATTTTATCAGAATTTATATATTAGAATTTTTAACTTTAACAGCTTAAACCACCCCCCCAAAAATAAATAAATAAATAAATAAA
>JAUMHB010034456.1:13492-38699 GCA_032359685.1 Pittosporum tobira | reverse complement strand
TCTCTAATCGGCTGGACTCATTCCATTCATTCATGCATTATATAACAACTTATTTCTATGTATGCATGACATTAATTTTAAAAAAAAAATTCTCAATCTATTTAAGTTGATACTTTATTATTCCATAATTGCGGAGGCATGACACTTTGTATTACTTCATGAGTCTTTAATGGAGAGTAATTTAGAGGTTTACGTCTTTTTTGCTTTCTCTGCTCTATACCAATCTATATTTATATTATATATAAAAGCTTAAAAATGTGTTTCATTCAGTGGAATTAACTAGGTCATGCTAATTTTATTTATTTTTTGATAACTGATGTGTGTGGCGAATTTTTTCAATAATTAAGGCGTTGAGTGTTAAAATATATGTATATATTATGGAAAGAAGGGATTATTAGTGATGAAAGATAATTAGTAATTTGATTATGAATTTAAAGGGGAATTAAATTTTAGACCGTTAATAATAGGTTCTTGCCTATGCAATCCTTCAATTGTTTCGAACATATACCTTAATCTCTTACATTTTTTTGTGTTTTTTATTCTTTTTGGAGTGACTTAAATACCTCCGAGTGATCATGAAAATATTTGACATATGTTACTTTGTATATAAAGTTATGTGCTTTTACAACTTGATTCACATGTAATGACTAAATTACTTTTTCTTTCTTTTTTTAAGTTTCAAAATTTTCTTTCTGTTAAGAAAATATAAATTATTTTAAATTATATTTTAAAAAACACAAATGATACTAACAATCTCTCTCTCTCTCTCTCTCTCTCTCTCTCTCTATATATATATATATATATATAAGATGAGATTTTTTTTTTGTTATAGTAAAGGATTAGGAAATTTGACTTTCTCTTAATGTTATTTTACATAGAAGTAAAGCAAATCAATATTTGTTATTTTACATTCACATTTATACGTTATTTAAGTCTCCATATTTGTGAGTTTGATTGTATTATGATTATCTGACATTATTATATCAAAATTATATACCATGTTTATAAGTTTTGTTTGATTAAGCTAATGCAAATCATCTATTTGATAAAATGTCATAAATAGTAAAAATTTATCTTGTTAGTAATGTAAATTTTCAATATATAAAAAGCACATCAGAAAAGGCAATAAGAAGCAAATCACTATCAATATTTTATCCTCTTCAACTCTTTATATTCTCAATGATCATACAATGACATAAATGGTACAATACCAATTTTTCTTTCTCGTATCTACATATATTGATAAATTAATATATGTATTTAAACTGTACTTAGGAGTGTAATTGAATGAAAATGTTTTCAGATACAACATGTTTTAATATTTTTTAGATTTACACGAAGAGTACCTTGCCGTTGTATTTGATGCAACTACAAGGGTTGGAGAGACAAATCAAGTTTTGAATTTTTATTTTATTTTACGTATCAATTTGTTAAATTTAAGATTTATTTCTTAGAGTTTTTTTTTTTTGTAACACCATTTTCCGGAACCGGAGGGAAATGGAGGTCACTAACAAACAAATTAACCTCAAACTATATACAAAGCACTAACGTCCATAAATAATTAGAATTTAAAACCCATAAATTACAAACCATTGAAAATCCTTTAACTGAATAACAAATGTGAATCTTCACAAATCTCATACATCATAAAAATTAAATTTAAGATTTATTTCTTAGAGTTTTTTTTTGTAACACCTTGCTTACCTACCGTCATCATAAAAGAAAAGACGGTTGAGCAAAAACTCAGTGCGGATAATATAAATGATATGAGAGATAAATGCTAAAAATAGATGAGCAAAACCTACAAATATACGATACAAAACAATATCAAATGCATACTAATAGCTGAACATAAACTAGAGTTAAGGATTTCTAACCAAATAGTAACATACCGAGCTCAATACATCAAAAAAACATTTGATTAGGATGTTTACACAAAACGACGTTAGCATGTATCGGCACATACATCACTAATCCACACACATGTTACATATATAATAAGGTCGACCCAATGTATACCAACAAATCACAAATAATTAACAAATGACTGAGCTCACTCCCTGGAGCACAAATGGATATATTTTTATGTCCCAACTTGTGCCTAGATGGGCATGGAATAGAGCTCAATGGTATGTATCAAACACAAATTATATAACAAATAAGATTAGAAAATTAAATCTGAACAAATATCGCAAATGGTTCCTAAACAAATACTCCCTCTGTCCACAAATGGAAGAGACCAAGAACCCTTATTTTTGTCCAACAAAGAATGCATTTGTCAGAATTTTTGAAGTTGTAAGTACCATTTTACCAAAAAAAAAAAAAAGTCAAGTGGCCCACTGTCAACATTTTTAATGATAAAATCAGAATTTTTGTACATTGTTATGGCCCACTGAATAAGGGTAGCAGTGTCCAAAAAAATATCATCTCTCTTAAAAAGGTGAATTCCTTAATTTGCGGATTTTTGATGTTTTAGTCATTTTTTTTAGACGGATGGAGTACATAACATATATATAGCAAGTATTGTTATCCGATAAGTCAAGCAAACGGAAAAGTAGAGTTATAAAAATAAAAATATTTACTCCACAACGGGCAACCAAATTAACAATTAATATATTCATACAAAATGAATATAGTTGAAGATGAGGATAGATACCTGGTAATCAAACGCACATATGCTTGAATCCATAATGATTCACTCTCAATGTCCAACCGTATCAAGTAAAGCCTTAGTTACAACCTAAAAGATTTTCATAGATCAAAATAATACTTCTAAACCAAGCTAAATAAAAGTTATAACCTCAAATCTGTCCAAATACTTTTAAGAATTCAGCCCACTAAAATAGTCATATAATCCTCATCTTAAAAATAATTTTATAAATATAAAGATATTATCAGAAACTAAATTTCAAGAGGTCTAATTTAGCCTCAAGAATAACTCAAATAGGATTTAAAACCATAAATTTATAATATTTTGAAAATGAGAATTCAATTCCATTATGACCAGTTTAAAGTCATAATTAACAAAAAGTCAAAACATAAACATTATAGTAGACTCTTCAAGGATTCCAAAAATATAAAATTTGTTAAGTTTTGACAATTGAGAATTTAAAAAATGAATTTAGAAAATAGATAACATAATATGTCAAACAAAAACTACAGTAGACACTAGTTTAGCAAAACTTGAAATTTAATAATTTATATTACATATTTAGTAATAAATCAAAGAATAAAACTAGTGTACAAAATCAAGATCTTTCTTAAAAAATAAGAATCAAATAATTTGACAAAATACAGAATTTTCTATGATTTAAACAATGAAGTATATCAAATCTCGTCACTGAGTAGAGTAGCTACTGAAATTGTTGTTTTAGTCATATTTAGAAGAGGAATTTCAAAAAACTTAAAATATGAAACTCGTAGAGAATTGAATAGGATTTTCACAAAATCAAGAATCGAATAAATTGAATTATAATGGATTTTATACAAAATTTATAACATGACTAAATTTCAAGAAAATTAACAAAGAGTTCGAATTAACTAAAGAGAATATAACATACGTCATACCTATAATAATTTTCACAATACTCGTTGAAAAGTCTCTTAACTTTTCTTTCTTTCCATTCGCCTCTCTCTCTCTCTCTCTCTCTCTCTCTCTCTCTCTCTTTTACATTTAATATTTATTCATTTTCTTTTTTATTATCTAACTTAATTCTATTAACATATTCTTATTAAAAAGATTTCAAAATTTCACTACAATATTTATTTTATTTTATTTCATATTTTATTTTTAATAAATCTCAAGACTCTAAAATTCTAATCCCAAAAATAATAAAATCGAAATTTAAACAAGTATTTCTAACTCAATAAAATATAATTTAGAAAATAATATAATTCTAAAAAATATATTCTTATTAAAATTTTGGGGTATTACATCTTTAAACAATTTTTTTATTTTTTTTTGTATATGATGTTTGTAAATAATTTTTTTAGTTAAAAATATTTTATTAGTGTTATTTTGCATGTAATGGAGTATTTATGTTTGGTAAACTCATATTAGACCCTTAGAAAAGTCACTCTATTTCAGTATTATTTTGGGTGTCTTGATTTCCAAAATTAATTATTCTGTGAAGCACTTACGTATTAAAAGGAACTGTACTATTTCATAAAAGAACTCATAACTCATGTAAGTACTAAATTACCTTCTATTTTGTTGGGCTCTTATGGCTCATTTTGTATTTTGTTTTTGTTTGAAAAAAGGGAACAATTTTTATTCATTTTAAAATAAAATAAAAGAATATTAATATGATAATATAAAATATTTTAAAATAAATTATTAAAAATAATTATTTATACTTGAGACGAATTTGTAACCTTATTATAAAATGAAAACAATAACAAAAAACACGATCAGGTCATGTAAACTTTTGACTAGTTACTTTAGACTCTTCAACAAAAGTCGTACAGGCCGTCGTTTCCGAACAGTGACTGCTGTTGTGATGATCGACGGTTGAAAGAACTGAGCCTCTGATCTTAGACTTGATCAACGATCAAGATCCCTTTTGAGATATAGCAGTACAACCTGGTTTTTTAACTCTGCCTCATAAATAAAGAGATATAAAGCAGAATATTAGTAATATATTTAAATATTCTCTCCATATTATATAAAAAGAATATTTTTTTAAAATTTTAAATATTTAATATTAATAAATTATAATAATTAATTAATTAATTAAATAACAGATAATCTAATATTTGGTACGACAGTTTTGGAGTCTTTTTAATTATTTACTGAAAAATGAGAAAACCGAATCTAAAGGAGAATATTACTAGAAACCTATCTGCCTATTCCTCGGACAAATGCTTGTCCTGTTACCGGACATTCCAATAAAACATTTTTCCCAAATTATTATTATTATTTCCGCAGAAGAAAGAAATGGTGAAAGGCGCAGGTCTCTACTCCGATATCGGCAAGAAGGCTAGAGGTAATTCTCCATCTTTTCAATTTTCATTTCATCATTTTATTATCATTACACACCTTAAATTGTTTTGGTTGTTGATTTGTTCAAACATCTGGATTTTGATGCATGCAGATCTTCTCTATAGGGACTACCAGAGCGACCATAAGTTCACAGTCACCACCTACACCGCCAATGGATTGGTTACTCTCTCTCTCTCTCTCTCTCTCTCTCTCTCTCTATATATATATATATATATATATATTTAAATTCCCCTAACAACATACTCTTTCCGTTGAGTAAAATATATAAAGCACACAAATTAAAAAAAATATTTTTTTTAACAAAATTATTCTTATAAATATATTTTATAACGATAAAAAAAAAAAAAAAGAATTTTGATATGATATAAAGGGAGAGAAAATAATTATAAATTAAAAGTGATAGATAAATGATGAGTAAAATACATAAAGTGTACAAATTAAGAAAGTTAATTTTTTAGGCGAGAGTATTTTTTTAGCAAAATTATTTTTATAAATATATTTTATAATGATAGAGAGAGAAAAAAGAGAATTTTGATGTGATATAAAATGAGTGAAAGTAATTATAAATTAAAAGTGATAAATTAAATTATTTTTTTTTGAGACGATAGAAAAGAATATTTGAACTCATGCTACGACAGAGGGAGTACGATACATGATATGCGCGCGCGTGCGTGTGATCTGTTAGTCTGCAGTGATTAAAATCTGTTTTTTCATTTAGATGAAAACTCAGACTCTCTAAACTAAATTTGGTTTTCTCACTTGTTCTTGTTATCCCCTAAATGAAATGTGTATTTACAATAGCTTGCCTATAAAAAAAAAAAAAGAAGAGAGAGAAATGTGTATTTACAAACTTTAAGGATAATTTATCCCTAAGTATAATGATTGTTTATCTAATGGTGGTGGCGGCACAAAAGAAAGTTTGTGATGTTTACCTTAAGGGCATCGTGTAATTTTATACAAGAATCATTGAAAAGGGTTCTTTTAGTGGAACAAAAATACCGAGAAATAATACTTATTTCATGGAACAAAAGGAGTATTACTTGATGTATGCCAAAACCCTTTTGCATTGGTTTCATTTTCATTTCACTAGTTCAATAAGGTTACTTGTCATCTGTTTTTCTTGTTTTAAGAGATTGTTTTAGATATAAAAATGGTGGAACTTTTAATCAATACTTTATTTCTTAAATTTTTAATTTTTTTTCCCTATGGAATCTTATTCAATAATTGAAACATCAGGCTAAGTGGCGTAGAGCTTCGTTAGATTGTTGTGCTTCAATATGTGGGTAGGTTTTGTAATTAAAATCGTTTCATGGGTATATTAGCTAATTAAATTTGTCTTGTGCATAGACCATTTGATCG
Source organism: Pittosporum tobira (assembly GCA_032359685.1). NCBI lineage: Eukaryota > Viridiplantae > Streptophyta > Magnoliopsida > Apiales > Pittosporaceae > Pittosporum > Pittosporum tobira. Next base: position 32,338 of record JAUMHB010034456.1, on the reverse strand, counting down.
CTATTTTGACTTGTCACTTGGTGCTAATTGTGTCACATGTTTGCAATGCATGTGAAGCCATTTTTCTTCATGAATTTTAATGCCCTGTAGCTGTGATGAACATGACCAATACAATCATAGCGTCACTGATGCTATTCAAGATCTCAACTTTAACTTTATGGCTTTTATGTGTAACTTTGTAAGCGTACGGGGAGTGTGTTTATCTCATAAAAAAACAGTTTCTGTCATGTTCCTTGACGTGGTTAGTATTTGCTTCATTTGTTTGTTCTGATAATTTATTCTGAACAACAATTGTCGAATTTTTTCATTTGTTCTAACTTCTCTTTTCTCTAAGACTTTTTACCTTACCCCACATTCCAGGCCATCACTCCATCAGCAACTAAAAAGGGTGAATTATTTTTGGCTGATGTACAAACACAACTGAAGAGCAAAAACATTACAACTGATGTCAAGGTGGACACCAACTCCAATGTAAGTCATGGAGCTTTCTTAAACTGCTTCGGCAAATCTTTAGCCGTATTGAAAGCATTTCATTATCTCCACTTATTTGAACCAAAGTCTCATTTTTCCGGGTAACATTTGGTTTGGCTGATAGTTTCTGTTCTAGAATCGAAGTCCTTGCAGTTTTTCTTCTTGTTTCAGACTTTCAGTGTTCTTCTGAGTTTTTTCTTCTTATGCTGGGGACAAAAAAAGGCTATGTGCATGTAATGTCTTGATTTTGTTTTGTGATTACGTTCTATAAAAAATAAAGAAAAAATGTTTTCTTATTATATGATTTGACAGAAAATGGCATTATATGGATTTGAAACCAAATTAATAGTTACTTGTTCCAAGGACAAAAACTTGGTCACAATGGTAATTTGATTATGCTGATTTTGATGTATTTGAATATGCAGGTTTTTACAACTATTACCATTGAGGAACCTGCACCTGGACTTAAGACGATATTCAGCTTTATCGCTCCTGATCAAAGATCTGGCAAGGTAATTTTTTCCAGATATATTATCATTTCTATGATACTTATTTATTTATTTAATTTGAGCTTATAGTAGTTGGTTTGGTTTCTCTATGACGTCTCTGTTTTTCTAAATTGGACTTGAGAATTTTGGTAACAGGTGGAACTCCAGTATTTGCACAAGAATGCTGGAATAAGTACCAGCATTGGGCTGACTGCTACTCCCATTGTCAACTTCTCTGGGGTGGCTGGAAATAACTTACTCACACTTGGGACTGATCTTTCATTCGACACCGCCACTGGAAACTTTACCAAATGCAATGCTGGTTTCAGTTTCTCCTCCACGGACCTCGTTGCTTCTTTGGCATTGTAAGTAGATTTTTTTAATTCAAAACGGAGAAACAGAATTGAGTTGTTTCATGATTAAAAAAGAAAAATGACTCTCTTTTTTTTGGTATGATGGTATGTGCCTTCCCTCTTTGATGAAGATATATACTTGTTGATTGGTACAGGAACAACAAAGGTGACATGCTTGCTGCTTCCTACTTTCACACAGTAAGCCCATTGACCAACACAGCCGTTGGGGCAGAGTTGACTCATAGCTTCTCAACCAATGAAAACACCCTAACCATTGGCACCCAGCATGCGTTGGACACATTGACCAGTGTGAAGGCTCGGGTCAACAACTATGGCAAGGCAAGTGCTCTCATCCAACACGCATGGCGTCCCAAGTCCCTTTTCACAATCTCAGGGGAGGTGGACACCAGGGCTATCGAAAAGAGTGCCAAGGTTGGAATTGCCCTGGCTCTTAAGCCATGAAATACAAGTTGTGGCCTCAATTTTTTTAAAAAAAAATAAAAATTCAATATATAAAGGAAAATGGTCCAGAGCAATAAAATAGGCAGAGTGATATTTTTTTACGCGACACTGCTTTCGTTTTGGGGGACTCCTTGTTTTGCTGATGTGTTGGTATTGGTTGGATACAGTGATGTATCTATGAAATGTGAAAATTAATCTATAGCTGGTGACATAATCCACCGTGATTCCTTGGCATTATTATTGGTGATTGGAATCAGATACAGTAAGCAGATATGGACTAGAAATTCTGAAGTTAATAAATGACAGCTCCTTTTCTTAGATTGTATATTTGTATATACATAAATAGAGTATCAGCAAGTACAAGTATAACACATGATTATTCAATATTCCTAGAAGAATGAAGCAGTATTAATATTTCGATTGAACCAAAAAAAAATAATTAATATTTCGAAATCTAGCCGTTTACTGCATACAAACAGATGGCCTTGTATTTTTCCAAAGATACTCGGATAAAACTAAAGGAAACACGTATTTACACCTAAGAAATTAACATTTTCATTAGTATGTACTACATTTGAAATTCGAATAATAAATTTTTACTATTTAAAAAATATGGCCTACGACTGAAAATATTAATATATTAATTTAAAAACATCAATTTCCAAAATAAATAGAGAGAAAAGTTGAGAGAATGGAGTGCTTGCTGGACCGTATCCTACAAAAGTACTTCATGAATAAAGGGATAGATGACTGGCCCAGTGCAATAGATACTTGATTTTATTATGTAAAAGAAAAATGAAAGTGCTTAAAATTTATTGTTCTTATTTGTCACAATTTACGTAATTAACTTATAATTTATTTATAAAAATAAATTATTTTAAGTTTTTTTTAATTGATTTAAAAAAATCTATAAGTTTAGTCCAACAATATTTTTAAACAAATACAAAAGTGGGTTAATATTTTGGGGTTTGTTGCACATTTATATTATAAAGGGGAAATAAGAAACGATTGGCATTTTATTGGTGTCGTCAAGTAAAAATTAACAGTAAAACACATTTTATTATTCAAGTTAATTTGTATCTCTCTAAAACGCTTACAATTTGTTTTTAATTTTTTCTAATTAACTATTGGAAAATAGGAAGAAAAAAAAATTGCCACAAGTAATGTGTTCCAAACAAACAAGTAATGTGTTCCAAACAAACTAGTATTTATAAAAGCACACCCAAGAGCTGCAAAATCCTCGACGAGTAGAAATATCACTCCCATAATCACTCCCACAATTTATTATAACACTTTTTCCTTACAATTTCGAAAATGAAACCAATGTGCAAAGGGGCAATGAAAGATCTAAGACACTTGAAACAGAAAGACGCCATGCAGGGCTTGAGCACACAATACAATAATTATCAAACTATTTTCTTGCCGCACTAAACACTCAAAAATCGATATAACATAATTGATGTGTCCTCCATTTCTTTGCCAGCTTCCCAGACCAAATGGGCTGACAAAAACATACTTATCGACAAAAAGATATTTATAATCAGAAATGAAGTACAATACAGTACAGTACAAGATGTGGGAAAAGAAACAGATAATTCCCAGAGCCTAGTGATTGCTATCTATGGTTTACCCTGTGGTTTTGGCGAAGTTTGTGGGAACTGATAGTGATACGGAGAAGCATGAGAACCGTTCGGTATTGAGAGGCTTCTTGGATGTTGCTGCCCGTTTCTTGATAATGATCCAGCCAGTGTTCGAATGCCGTTCGACCCATTTCTAGTATTTGGACTAGATCCGATCCGGTCGACTTGAACAGTCTGGAAATAATAAGATGAGCTTGCCATGTCCTTCAAGTTTGGCAGAGGCTTCAAGGCTTCTACTACTTCACTCATGAGAGGTCTGACTTTTGGGTCCCGGCTAAGGCAGCGAGCAGCCAGGTGAGCAGCCTTCTGGGCACCTTTTATCGAAAAATGACCTTCAAGCCGAGGGTCTATCAACCTATAAAACCTTCTTCTTTCTCCCAGATGTGGCCTTGCCCATTCCACAAGGTTATGTTCCCCATTTGGCCGGTTCTTGTCCATTGATCTTCTACCAGTCAACATTTCAAGAAGAACCACCCCAAAGCTGTAGACATCACTTCTTGATGTAAGATGTCCTGAGAAAAGATTAAGGAATCTGATCAGTGCCAAGGTAGTAATGTGGGACAATTAACAAGCCCCCTGTTCCAACAAAAGAGTCCCATATGCAAAATTTGAGGATTTTTTTTTAGTGTTGGCAGCACGATTGTGAAATCCTGATGTCATCATTAAAAAAAATCAGATTTTTTTTTCTTGCGCAAATGGGACTCTTTCTGTGGAACGGAGGGATTAATTGTTATTGTCCGTCCAATGGCATTTATGATTTACCCGTCATCACATATTCAGGAGCAGCATAACCATAGGTTCCCATCACTCGGGTAGATACATGAGTTTTATCTCCTTCTGGACCATCTTTGGCTAGGCCAAAATCAGAAAGCTTCGCATTGTATTCCTGGAATAGATAAAAGGTGTCATTGGAAAGATGATAGTTATATGAAGGTAAAAGCAAAATTACCCAAGTTTTTATCACCTACCGCATCTAATAGAATGTTGGAAGTTTTGAAATCACGATATATCACTGGCCTTTCTGCTTCCTCGTGAAGAAAAGCAAGACCTTTTGCAGCACCAAGAGCTATTTTCATCCTGATGGACCATGGAAGAGGCAGCGACCCTGCATATTAGTAAAAGTTGTTAACTCTAATCTAGGCATACTGCTAATATTATTTCAGATACGTTAGGGGTTGATCTGGAATCAAAACTGATGCATAAAACAACGGTATGACTAGTTAATGGATCGCATACCAACATTATAGGATAGATAAGAGTATCTAACACCACTTTTGGACATATGAATGGCCATCATGAAATAAAACTGCTGGTAGCAGGATAAAATTCCGAATAATGGAAATCAGGTTAGATACATTAATGTATAGTTGTATTCCACCTAAGGCACAACTAGCATCAATCAACCATATAACAGCTTTGCTTCTTCATTCCTTTTTTGTTCATCTGTCATTTAGTTGAGTGTGGCTAAGAAGGCTAACTAAGTACTTGTGCAATTAGACATGGCAAAATGGATGACAATCCAATGGATATCCAAAACCATCTAATGTTAAATGGATACGGATTGAAATTATTTAGAGAGGTTCATAAATGAATTGAATTAAATGGTTTTATAAATTAAGTGGATTTAATTGGATGGTTAGTGGTTGAACCAATTAACATATACATAACTGTAATTGAACACATGTAATCTATAGGTGTAGTTGTGAATTTTGTAATTGAGATAATACTAACTTAGCAAAATGAGTATTCATCATGTTCATCATGCAAAAACTTGCTGCAATGTGACATTTTTATATAGACTATTTTTTTTATTTTTCTTCTTCTTCCTACATTTTCAAGACTCAAATGTAATTGGAATTATAAAAATTTTATACCATTAAATTCGTGACATCGAGAGTTTCCCAACAAGGGGTATATTAATATATTTTCGATAAACATATAAAAAAATTATTTATGAAATTTAAAGTTGATAGTGGTTATCCATATCCATCCCTATCCATAGACATCCATCCATTTATTAACTATGTAAAATTCAAACCATTTTAATCTAAATCCAAATATATCCAAATCCATTTATATTCATCCAAATTCATCCTTATCCATCCATTTGCCATGTCTACTCACAATAACGGCATGAAATGCCAGCCTCTGTACAAACTTATTTTTATTTTATCTTTACAATATTTTTTTGAGAGATTATCAATCATTAGACATTGTAATTTTAGACGTACTCCCTCTGTCCATAATTAGAACCCCCGTTCAAGTATCAAACTTCTCCATGAAGGTTTCCTTAACATAATCAACAGTCGAAATAAAAAATTAAAAATTAAAAAATATAATATATATATAAAATCAGTAAGGTGAACTTTGACACCTTGAATATATAAGTGCAGTTATTATTGGTTTATTATTTTTCTTCTGCCAGAGGAAAGTCAATATACCACTAAATTCTAATCCCACGAACGCATTTCCAAGAAGGATTTAATAACGAGAAAGAGAAGCAAACATACTCCTGAACAGGTGATTCTCTAAGCTTCCTCGAGGCATGAATTCATACACTAGCAGTCGTTGATCTTCTTCAATGCAATAACCAATCAGCTTAACCAAATTTGGATGAATAAGGTCACCAAGGAAATTCACTTCAGCCTGTAAATATAGACAATACTTGACAACATTGAAAAACAGAACATAGACAAAAAGAGGGGCAAGAAAAGAAGAGCAAGAGAAGCGTAAGGGCAATAATGGAAATGTATAAGCTAAGCATCAGACCAGCCATTCTTTGTGACCCTGAAGTCCATCATGATTGAGGGTTTTCACAGCAACAGTAAGTCCAGTGCCTGGTTTCACGGGTGCTGTTCCGTTTTCTTCAATCCACCCCTTAAAAACGCAACCAAATCCACCCTCGCCAAGAAGACTCTCTGGTCTAAAATTTCTTGTTGCCATCTTAAGATCATTAAAAGTGAATTTCCGAAGCCGAGAAGCAACTTTAAGTTCTTCCTTGAGTTTGGAAGTGGATGAGTTACTTTCTGCAATACTAGTTGTAGTTGATGAGATTACTGGAGCTGGTTGGTCCTTGCTAGTGTTATTTGTACATTTACTTTCTGCTGACACACATGAAATATGTCATCACAAGGATAAACCGTACGTAGTAACACACAAAACCTAATTAAGTGGAAACAACTAGAGTCCAAAACTCCTTGACTTTCAGGCAGAAGATAAACCAATAAGTTTCAAAACGAACAAAAACAGCATCCTATATTGCAATCATTACGATCTCAGTGATTTTTACGCAGGTATATCAATCTTGCTAGAGACCACAAACACTTAAATTCTCCAATGGCCATGAAACTGGTCTAGGTAGATGTAGGAAGTCAAGAAACTGGTATAGCAACTGTTTCAAATTGACTTGAGGAGAAAGAGATGATATGACATCACAATGAGGCTCTATAAACTGCCAACAACATTCTTATCCTTGTGAATTCAACATATTAAAGTTTCATCATTAGTACTCCCATTTCATCTTCAACTGTGTGATACAAATTCATTACATTTAAGTAACTTTAAGACAACAAAATGGAACACTGATGATCAGTAGCTAATCATTGCACCAAAAACAATAACTTACTAATCAGAACAACAGCAAACAGGATTCCAACAATTGTATGAAATGGGAAAAACAAACAAAAAAAACAAATACAGCAAACTAAACTTGATTGCAACATAGAACCAGTGAAACTAAAATTTCAAACGTATCATAGGTCGTAACATAAAGAAACATTAGAGCAAATACAAGTACAGCTACAATTTCATATGAATCATAACATAAAGCAACTTTAAAGCAAATGAAGGATTACCACAGTGTGTACTGGTGCCACTAATGGAATTATCAACTTTAGATCTTGATGAAATACAGCTGCCAATAAATCTCAACTTAACCCAACAGCCACTATCTTCCTCCTCGCCGTCTTTCTTCTTTCTATCCTTTGATTTGCCCACTTCCCAAGACTCCACTTTAGCCCCATCACCACTTAGTCCCATTATTCACAAACCCTACAATCAAACCAAGATATCATCAAAGCCCCCAAATCTCCCGCTCCCTTTCTCCGTCCACAACTCCCAAAATAGAATTCCCTCCCAGCCCTTCACTCTCAAATATTTTTCTCAATCCCCCCCCCTAATAATCTTGTAAATAATTGAAAATTCAGTTCAGAAAATCAGTAAAAGATAGTAGTAAAACCCCCTCCACCATCCCTCATATAGCTTAAATAAATAAGGTAAAAAAAGAATCTTTTGACCTGCAGAAAAACTAATCTTTCTCTGAAACCCAACAAATATCAGATGAAATAAGTCCGACCCAACTCAAGATTTCCCTTAAAGATGAAATCTTTCAGATCACATGCCCAACCATAATACACCATCTCACTTTACTCAGTGATGTTGCTCCTCAAAGATACTGTAATCTCAACAAAAGACTCGAATAAGCTGACCACTTCAAACATAAAAAAATCATCATACTATTATTTCCTATATATATATATATATATATATATATGAAAATGAAAAATGGGGCGTGAATTATCGGTTCCTACTTTTTTAAGTAAAGAATCGAAGACTTACAAAAGCAAATCGGAGCTGCCCGGAGAATACGGGTAGAGACATGGAGTTGCCCGAAATGTCCACAAGATAACTAAACCGCGCTGAGTTGGATTCAGGACAAGGGTAGTTTCGGAAGAGGAAGTAAGCGAAATTCCGGTCAGTACCTTCGACGGGGAGAAGTGGAAAATAAGGGCAGTGTGGGCAGGAGAGATGTAGATGTGAGGGGACCCACCACATGGTGACATGGCACTTGCAGGCGCTAACAGTGCTAGAGACATGCATCTTCTCTTCTTTTCATTTTTTCCCCTTCTTTTCTTTTTTTTAGAATTTCAAGGGTATATACCAAAACAACGCTCCAGAAACTACTTTTTTTTTTCTCTCTTTTTCCTTTTTATTTTTTGGGTTTCTCGAGATGATTTTATTTTTTTAACACAAAAATGTTCAGAAGGTTCTTTGAACTTGTCTCTAATAAATTCATTTTTTTTGTACCAAAAATAAAAAATAAATTTATTTTGTATTAATATCATGTAGTAATTTATTATATGTACAATGTATTTGAACTTAACACCTCTAAGCTACATTAATTAGTTGGACTTTATTTGTAAAAATAATATTTTATATTGTAAGAATAATAATTCTCTTATTTTAGTAAATTCGTAAAGTTTAAAATTTATTAGTATGAAGAAAATAACAAGAAAATATGTTAATATATTTTTTTCTAATATAAATAAATGACTCTGACTTAATCAAGAACATTGTACTTCTGTCGTCCCAATTGAATCACAATATTTTAATTTTTTGCTGAGTTTAAAAAATTTGTTTGATGTTATAATTTTAAGAAGAGAATAGTGATTGAAGTAATAATATTATAATTTTAAAAAAGAGAACAGTGATTAAAATGGTGAGATATAGTATTGATATTATAGTTTTAAATTAGAAAATAATGATTGAAGTGATTGACTATATTTAATAAAGTAAAAAAAATTTAAATAATTAATATTATTAAATTTTTTAAATTAAATATGTTGTAATAATATAAGACGTCTAAAAAAAATAAATATTATAATATAAATAAAACAAAAAAAAATAATATTAATGTACTTGTCTTCTGGCATGTTTTTCCTGTTTATTTTATGACTTGGGGTCTCCTTTCCCTTTCACATCATACCGGTACCAGATTATTGTTATTATTATTAATAATAATAGTATTTAACATTATTATCCGCAATCCCTTATCATTCAATAGTTTATTCATTGTACAGCTTAAAGAAATGGACGCGCAGTAATAACTTGGCCAAACCTAATTTTGTCAAACAAATGCCCGCCCCCTTGTTCTAGAATTTTTTTAAAATGATTATTTTATTATTAAGAAATTAGTTTTTAAAATATTTATCTATATATATATATATATATATATAATAACTAAAAGATAATTTTATCTCAATAATAATAGTCTGTAATTTTAAAACGGAGTAATAGTAGTGATAAATATGAAGAATTAATACCCGCATAAGTAATTTCAGTATTTATTTATTTATAACCGGCAAGAAAAGGGAAATACAAACATATGATTTTCTTGCCATCAAAGCTAAAATGATGGTGATTCATGGTGTTAAATGAAAAGAGTAAATATATGAATTTTATTTGCTCTAAATTTGGTAAAAGTACGAGTAGATTTGTGTCGATATGATATAAAATAAATGATTCCCTTTCTTTTTTATATGCCATTACTTTATTCTCAATGAGAGGGGGGATCTATGCTCAATAGTCCCAGAGATACCATAAATTATTAGGGTTAATTACATGTTAACTTCTTATTTTATTTAATTTGAGTAATTAATTTTTAAATTATTTTAATTAGATAATAGAATTTTTGATTTATTTCAATCGATCACATTATGACCAAAATCGTTGTTGTTTGGATTATTTTTTTTCCCCCTAATTTCTAATTTGAATATTATTTTTTTTCATTTTGGGTCAAACGTAGAGCTCTTTTGGTCATCTCAGCTGCTTATATTTCCATAACTTCGCCTATAGCTCATCAATTGATGCATGGGCGTTCTTCAATGTAATTTCTTTTATGATGAAAGTTTAAAAAAAAAAAAAAAATCAAAATGACATATTTAATCCTAACATGGACAATTGAAACTAGCAAGAGGTCAACCAAAAACAAAATGCAAACGTCATTTACCTAAACAATTGAAAAGTCAATCACCAAATTAAAATGAAAGTTTAAATTTTTTTTTTTAGTGAGTAGTGGTAATAATTCCACACTTCCACCATGTTTACAAATACATCAATATCAAATCAACTAAGGTTCAAATCTCATAATAAATATTATTATATATTATTAATAATAGGCCAAAAATTCCACGGATATAGATGAAAAAACTCTTCATTATTAAACTCATAATAATGACTAATAAAATCAATCTCATAAGAGAAAATAAGAACTTCGCTTGATAAATAAGAGAGAAAATAACTCTACGCATCGTGTGAAAACTGGAACCTGAGATCTCTAATAAAAAAAAACTCTCAAAACCTCAGTCTTAATCATTGGACATTGCACCAAGACTTCGTTGCCAAATTGAAATGAAGTGAATGGTACGAATAGCAGTATATAATTAGACCAAATTGTTAGCATTAATGAGCTTAGTTATATCAAGAAGACAACACCAATCACAAGATTAGAATATGTTGCCTGGGGAAACTCCAAAAGCAAATCAGAATACATAAAACAAGAGAAACACTAGAATAGAAAATATTAAAATGCTTCCTGTGTTCCCTGCTTTTAACTCGGACCTTACAAATTGAGCATGAACTGAACAAAAAAACTTGGTCATCCACAAAGTAACTACAACTTCAAACTATTCCTAACTGAAAAATATGTATAACATTTGCAATTTTCATCAATTCATGGTCTACACAACCGGGTATAATGTTATAATTTTAAATAAACTGACATGAAGTTTTCGTCTGGTGCATGAACTGCTGCCGTGGTTTGTGTTAGACAATATGCCCACAGTTGCAAAGCCTGCCAGCCAAGCAGCCATTATGGTATCTTTAAAGTTGGAACAAATAAGTCAAAGCACTGAATTTTGAGATGACCAACCTTGACATCCACTGGCTCCGCTGGAAGTTACCACATATTTTGAGTGGGTCGGATAACGAGCAACTGCTAGATAATCCCAGTGGCAACGCTGGATGTTGCATTTATCTTCAGAGAGTGCTCAGGGATATAAGTTTGACCTGATTTGCCAAAAAAGTACTTCAAAGAGTTGATACGATCATAGATTTGATTTCTCATTTGAATCTCACATTTGATAAAATATAGAAGTGCAAAACAAGAATCATTTCTGCCAGAAAAACTAAATACAGCATCAGTGCCAGCAATGAAAGTTTCTAAATATAGGCACCAAATAAAAGCCCCTCCAAAAAGTTAATAATGTATATCATGTCTTTGATATCATTTGTTCACGTGGCATTGTTAATCATTAAGCAATCTTGGTGTTATATATTTGAAGGCAATACGTAGAAGCTAAATTTGTAGGCACGTGCATATTACAATAAGCCCCTTGGAAACAATGTCAACATACAAGAAACAAGGTACTTAAATTTTTATATTTCACATACAGTAATCAAGATGTAAGCAGAAATAAGCAGGTGAGTACCTTTCTCCTTAACATCAATCTGTAAGGAATCTAGCGTAATTATGCCATCAGTCAATGGTAACAGCTCAAGCTTGATGGTAGCCGTGGATCGAGATGGAACACATCTGATATAAACAAAACATATTTTAATCATATTACTAGTCTCAAACTGAGAAGGAAAAAGAACAATAAAAAAATAGAGGTGTATTACCCTAAAGGGACTCTACTCTGCAACCATAAGTGTGTACAACCCAAATCACCCCTTGGCAGGGCGTCAGCGATGGCAAAGCCTTGCTCATTTGTAATAACAGATGGAGACCCACCTTTGCCAATATGTATCTGATGCTCCGATTCAAGAGATCCTATATATGGACTCACTGGTGATGTGGGGGAAGAATTCAAGGACACAACTGAAGGAGGAGACATAAACGAGTCCGGAGCAAAAACTGTCATTGTTAGATCTTCGGAAGTCAAATTTGAAGCTTGAAGAGTCAATACCTAATAGAACAAGGTAGAAAAGGTTTTAGTCTTACACACACTCCTAAAAGCGAATAGAAGAATGTATGTTAGTGAGTGAGATAGAGCAAGTGCGTGTGTGTGTGTATATCAAAACCTGAACGGGAAGTTGAGATAGTCCCCCATTTGATCCAAGAGTTTGTCTTGACATTTCAGAGGCAACAGATATCAACAGATCTTTTGAGATACGTGGTCGCCAGCAGGTTGGCTGCTTAAAAAAAAGCCTCGATTCTAAAATCAACACAATTGGACAGAAATTAAGAAACTGATTATGATTACCAATTACCAAAGGTATTCTGGAGTACGCATGAAACAAAAATATAAACAAACACATACCGGTATAATTGCATCGATATGATACTAGAACTGCATATTGATCGCCATGTGAAGAAGCACTTTCATCGAGGTTGATAGGGAGATGAAAACTTGATGATGCACTTCCAGCCTGCAAATGGGATGATGACTGAGAACTTCTTTCACCCGGCACCTTAGGAGTCCTCCACATGGACGTTGCTGGTTTAAGAATAAAGGAGTGTTCTTCACCCCTCCTGCCAATTACATATTTACCCATTGAGATCAAGAAGCACAGACAAAGATAGAAACTTGAGTTATTCTTACAATTTCCAAGCAACCCGAACACAAATTTCTTCCTTACTACTAGAATATTAAAAATCAAATAAAGAAATTATAATAATACTCATGGAGAACAACCTGAGGGCTATATTAGGCAAACTGTGGTCATTTCCAGCCTCAATGCAAGCTATTGGTAAAGATAGAGGTGGTCCACCTTTTGAAGCTTTATCAAATATAATCGTAATAGCATCCAAATAAACAATGATATCTGGTGTATGTGCAGGAGAAACATTCTGCAAAATAAATCAATCAGTGTGTCAATAATGGCACACATAAAGGCCCTCTGTAAGACTGCACTTCAGCAGTAAAAGCACAATTCATACTTTTATCTTAACACAAAGAAGGTCTTCTGAATTGCATTCTGCAGCAAAAGAATGAATCTCTACAGGTTGAATGATTTCAATTTTCCTCCTCCACCTTCTCCCTGGTATATAGATGCCCTCCAATCCACAACGAACAGAAAATCTTTCTGGCTCCAATGATACACCTCGAAAAGATAAAAGCCCTTCACTCCCAGTGCTTCCAGTTTTCCCAACTTTCTTATATGAGAATTGATCCCAATCTTCTATATCAAAGTTTGGTTTTGAATTGGGGGCAGTAATAGATGGAGTTGGTGCAATATTTGGTGGAAGTGAGGACATGGAATAACTCCTGAAGTGAGAAAAGATTTGAGAACCTGATGATGCAGAGAAGTTCGGCTTTGAGGATGTGGATCGTATACTTGGACTAGAAATCAATGAAGGGTGAGGAGGAGATAAAGGGCGAGATTGAGGGGGAATGGAATTATCTAAAGGAAGAAGCCATTTCAATAGATCTCCACAAGGGTCTTCATTTACACTCACTAGATTTTCCTGGTTCTCAGAACTGAAATTTCTGTCCCGATATTTCTCAAATTGAAGAATTTCCAAGACGGGATCTTGCAGAAAAACAACATCTACATTTATCTGTAATAGTACCTGCATCCTTCCAAACAAGAAAATTGAATGTGAATTAGCAATGCTTGTGACAAGATGAAAATATAATTTTGGACTAAACTAGTTCTGGCATATGTAGTGTAGGATTATTTATTTTGGAAACATACCACTATGTCTCCATTAGAGAGAGAACAACACTCAACAGCATTTCTCGCCATCCCTCCAGAAGCACTGGCATCAAAACCTCCTCTATCTACAGATGCATTTAGAGGGGTCTTCTTTTCTGCTGTCCTTCTGGTCTCTGCACCATCAAAAGATTCTCCAACCACTGAAGAAGATTCTGCAGATACTCCCGATTCTCTTCTTTTTGACCAAAGCCTTTCATGTGATTCCGCAATACGAACAAAAAAATGGGAATTCCGGAACCTTTGCAACAATGATTCAGTCCGTCTTCTGTGACTTTCCATTCTAAGAAGAGATTCACCATCAGACACGTCCTTTAGCTGATCAATCTTTAATTCTAGTGGGTTATTGCCATTCTGATCCAGACTCTGACCATCCGGACCCATTTCCACTCTCCCAGAATCATTATCTCGTTCATGTGCAATGTTTCCATTTTCCTTTTTGGGACTTTGCCCAATACCATTTTTGCTCATCGCTGCAGCAACTTTAAATGGAGTGATGATTTCCATATCCTGTTTATATGCAGACAAGCATGCCAGGATATGAACTTGCTCACCTGGATAGGCATAAATATTCAGCTGAATTACAAAAACAGTAACACATTCATTCACGTGCAAACCGAATTAAAGATATTCAATACAGAACAGTTACCCGGAAAAACAAAGGAGCGATCCAAAGAGCGAAATGACAGTATATTTGGTGCTTCATTCCAGTAATCAGGAAGTTCCTCTGTAAATAATAGATTTGCATAGTGATATACAGTCAACGTGATATATAAACTATATTTATAATTCATACAAGATGACAAAACCTTAGACGAGATCAACACTAAAAATTCCAAGGGCCAAGACAAGCAGTTGTAGCAAAATTTTGAGGACTATAGGATTCAAGCTTCTCTAGATAACAGAAACAACTGTTGATGGACAGAAAGAAAGTTACAGAAAAGTCACACCAACACTAAAAGAGAAGACAAAAATAGGGGATGACAAAAAAAACAAAAACAAATATATCAATTATCAAAAGAGAAACTCTCAACTCTGTTGATAACTGAGTGCTCAGTATTACTCGGGAATCAGGACCAAATCAAAAATAGTGGAAGTTTCGATGTTACCTACACTAAAGACATATAAGGCAAGAGACTTATGTGCTATACAACTACGTATAACATATGAGCTTCAATATTTGTTAACGTGCACATAATTTTACAAGCAAATAGAAATGGTACTCAATACTGTATGCAATGGCAAATAGAAATGGTAATCAATACTGTATGCAATGGCAAAAAATTATACAAACAAAGATAAATGGTAAGCAATTACTGTATGGAATGGTAATCCATCCTTGGTCTTCAGTAACATTAGCATGATTCTCTAAACTTGAGCAATTATCCTTTGCATCAGAGGCGGCATCACCGGCATTACCACTCCCAAATCCACTGCTCCATCCATGATCATTATTGGCTGAAGGGGTCATTGGAAATGGATCTTCAGCTATAAGCCCCTCCAAAGTCGTAGCAGGTTTTGGCGCAATACTCACCTGCGCCTGAAATTCCTGAACTGATGGCCGCTCTGAAGCTGCAGCCTGGTTAGACCGTAGCATCAGAAAATTCATCGTACTTTCACTCTGCAATTTCAACAACAATGCCTCAAAATCCCTATTTTGAATCTAATTGCTATATGTATGAGTGAATTTTAAAAACAAATCAAATTAGTTAAATTATCGTTAAACCTTTTTAGTCCGTCTCAAAATTAGAGATGCATTTGTAATTTCCGACTATACAGTGACACAAAGTTCCCAACATGGCATTACTTCTTCTAAGTAGATTGAGTACGACCATGTCATTACTATTTTTTTAAACTAATGTTGAGGAAATGTCAGTAAAGATACAGTTTTTCTTTAAAATGCATCTCCTCTTTTTGCCTCTTCTTCTGTAAAATCTAAATTTTTGAATTCTGCCCCTTTGCCCATTCTATTTCTAAAAAAAACTTTCATCAGTACGGAGATATCAAAAGAAAAAATAAGGCATTTTTTTATTCTGCCCAAAAAAAAGCGGGGAAAGCACATTTGCTTGAAACAGTTCCCGAACAATGTGGAGTCGAATTTGTTGATTCTCAGATACGAAGATAACAAATAGGCAACATCAAACTTGCACGCCCAGTAACCCACACAGCTTTCATCGTACTGTGCTTTTTTTGTCCAAGTTGCTTTTCTTTTTGTCTAACTCACTTCCTTTTTTCTTTGTGATCCCGAAAATGTCCGGGTCGAAATATGGCTTTCAAATTAAGTTCCGAATTGGTGGATGCTGCCAAAGGGAGTAGGAACCACTAAAGGTACTAAAGAAACAAGAACAACAACTACTAATTCATCAGCTAATATATTTCCGAAAAGGTGAAAACTAAGTGAGAAAGGCTTTGTGAAATCAGATCATTGAATCCTTTTTTTCTCTGCAACAATACCCACAGCTTCCCCCAATTCGACCAGGGGAGTATAGATTAACTGATCTACATTTCAGGGCTCAGGCCATGGCAGATTGGGATAATTAAACGAATTCAATATATTATTCTACGAATGCGGAAATGATCGGAATATATGGACAAAAATTTACCTGAACGAAGATCAGATCAGAGAGTGAGAAATCTACAACTATTGGTGGCAGAATCAACTAGTATCTAAACTTGCGCGCTGTAATGATCTCTGCCTGCGGCCGTGAAGAGGCTCCCGATTGTTTGCCGGTTCACGTCCGGTGATCCACTTCACTTCTCTAGTTCTCCGTGAAGTTGCAGTTGTGACCTTTGCGACGTAGTATCGGCTTTAAGTATCAAAAAAAAGAAAAAAAAGTAGTCTCGGCGGGTCTGTTCGGCAAACTTTAATGATAACAATTTAAAATTTATTTTATAATTATAATAAATTATAAATTAAAAAAATATTTATTAATTAATTTTTAAAAATAAATTATAATCAATTTTAATAAATTAAAACAAACCGGCCATATCACAATTACCAAAGTTAAAATGACATTTTAACCGTGGGCATTGAAATTTACATTTCAAAATTTTACGACCATCTCAAGTACCCAGCAAAATAGTTTTATTATGTACATTAAAAAAATTTTAAAAATACGTAGATTGCAATCCAATTTTTTTAATTAATCACAACAAAATTAAAGTCAATCTAGTGAAAAAGAATTGACACTTCACTTTGAAAAGAGAAACCATACTGTACTTAAATAGTTGGAAAAAAAAATATTTAAAAAATACTTTTAACCATAACTAATTTTAGTAAATTAAAAGTGCTTTCCTTTGTTTATTTGTTTGTTTTGGATAAATTTTAATTTTCATCTCTAACAAAATAGATTCCATTAACCCTAAATTTGTTATTTAGAAACATTTTTTGAATTTATTTTTGACAAATTTAAGAACTTCTAGTCAAATTGAAAGTTATAAGAAATGACTAACAATGAATTATAAACCAAAATTTAATGGAATATAGTATAATATAAGAGAAATTTAAAGAGAAATAAATATCTATTTTTTAAAATAATTTACTAGAAAATAGCATGATTTTGTGTGAGTTTGAGCACAAATAGCATTTGAACAAATTACGTGTGAAGCGGTCAGAACTACGTCAATAGGTTGTGATCGTGTATATTAAATGTTTTGAGTTAAGGCGATTTTTAGACGATTTTAATTTATTTATCAAATATTAAATATGTCCAAGTTATGATTTAACCATGTTTATCATTGGCATGAGTGTGCGTGTGTGTAGTACAAACGGACGAAATAACCATACTGAAATTGATAAGAATTCCCCACACTAGAATTAATTAAAGGTACAACCTTTTTAGTACTATTTTAGCAATTTTTGGGTTCATTTCGTTGTTTTGTTGAGTCTTAATTTTTGCTCCGTTATATTATATACTACAAGTGTTTACATTTATACATTTAATATTAGTAGCCCAACAATTCAACCCACGTAGCAGCCCAGTTAAAGACCCATTCAAAGCCCACTTAAGTGGCCTGTAATAGCACGAGTACGCGATGTAACACCCAACGACCCAAATTTTATTGGAACGAAAAATAAATTATCAGAATGCAATTACATTTATATTTAAATTGGAAATTAATATGAAATTACTTAATTTTTAGCTGAAATAATTTCAAATATTGTAAGTAAATAATAGGGATAATAATACACTTTGTAAATTAATTTCAAAAATTATATAAAAATGTTATTAAATTAATATATGATGTGGAAGGTGGATGGGAGAGGAGGAATAAGTCAAAACTCAAACAGAGGATGATGGCGTGGATGGATAAGTCTCCAGCATCGGTCGTCGACTTTTCTGTTCCTTTCGCTTAATACTGGCGACGTTGTTGCTTGCTTTCGGTTCTTCGCTAACTACTAGCCCACATTTTCTTTTTATTTATAAAATTTTGAAAAAAATTATTAAATCAATAATAATGCATTTGCTCAACACGTGTGTGTGTGTATATATATATATATATATATATATATACCAGCAAAAAATATCAGTCCGTTGTTTTAGAAATGGATGAGCCATAGCCAATGATCTAAAAATAAAGATGTAGACGATAGGAGGAGAGCAAAACGTCCGCGTACTACTAATCAGATATAAATTAGTATAGACAAAAATTAATCAATTATAATTTAAGAGTTAATTTTTTTTTAACTCTTAAATTATCCAATGATCTAAAATGATCTAAAAATAAAGATGTAGACGATAGGAGGAGAGCAAAACGTCCGCGTACTACTAATCAGATATAAATTAGTATAGACAAAAATTAATCAATTATAATTTAAGAGTTAATTTTTTTTTAACTCTTAAATTATCCAATGATCTAAAATGATCTAAAAATAAAGATGTAGACGATAGGAGGAGAGCAAAACGTCCGCGTACTACTAATCAGATATAAATTAGT
>JAUMHB010034456.1:432-13392 GCA_032359685.1 Pittosporum tobira | reverse complement strand
ATATATATATATATATTAATTATTTTATCTATTTAATTTATATTATTTTAATTTTTTAATAATTTTTAAATCAAATTATAAAATATTTTAAAAATATATTTATATATTATATTTTAAAAATATTTTTACATACTTAATACATCAAATATAATTAAAAAATTAAAACAATACATATTAGACAACGGAAGTAGTAATTATTATGAAGCGTTGGTGGGGGACATGTACCGACTATTGAAGGGCTAATATTGAAAATCAGGATCCTTTCTGGAACTGTGATACCATGGGCGTCACACTCCTTTCATTCCACGTAGTCCTGTGTTTTGGATTATTTACACCATTTAGTTGTCTTATTAAATACTACAGTTTATTTTTAGTCTACAAAAATAAAAATAAAAATAAAAATAAATGCCCACCTCATACTTTGTTGGATTTTTCCTTAATTTTTAATGAAAGAAACCGGCCTGGTTGAGCCTAGTAAATAAAGCATGTAAAACTATGTATTTATCCTTCATTTTGTGATTCTGCACATTTGCGACTTCCAGTGTGCGTGTCCCTCTTATTCTGTCGACGAATCCAAATTTCTGATACTATTTCTTGATTTATTAAGCAGGGACAGTGATTGATGGGCATCTGTCAAACTTTGGTGTTCATTCAAAGCCAAGCTTCCTCAGATATTTTCCCTCTATCGATGATGTTCTTCACTACCATTATACTTCCCTATTCGCTCCACATATAGTTTATCTACATCTTTCTTGTAAGTCGTGGCAAAATTCTCCACTAATTCTTTTGTAAAATTCTTGTTCTTTTTATTATTTTTTACCAACGGACACTGAAAATTCTTTTGTTTTGAATAATTTCCACTTAGCTTGTACGTACCATGTTTAAAGATTGTTCCTTTTTTGTTTAAAAACATTATGTCATGTTTGATTGTTTTAAGCCGAGTCTTTCATTTTGAAGCACAGTAGCTCAACTTGCCACATGGGATTGGGATTTGGATTAATTTCTGCTGCTCAGAAATATAGGGAATTTGAAGAAGAAAAATTGCAGTTAAGATGGAATCACAACTGGGTTTAATTGAACAATCATTCAATGTTCGTTACTCGAAATGGGTTCCTGAAGCTCTTGATGAATTGCCCGATTGTTTCACCATAACTGATCCTTGCATTTCTGGACACCCAATTGTTTTTGCTTCAAGTGGGTTCTTGAAAATGTCTGGTTATTCAAGAGATGAGGTTCTTGGAAAGAATGGGAGGATGTTTCAGGGAATTAAAACCAGTAGGAGATCAGTTATGGAGATTAGGGAGGCAATTCGAGAGGAGAGGAGTATACAAATCAGTATATTGAATTATCGAAAGGATGGGACACCCTTTTGGATGTTGTTTCATTTATGTCCTGTTTTCGGTAAGGAGGATGGAAGGGTAATTCATTTTGTTGGAGTTCAAGTACCCATTTTGAGGAAGCCGAGGCGGTCTGGTAGTGCATTTGCGCGGAATGGGGTGAGTTTGAGTGAAGATGGATCGGGGTTGCACGAGACTCCATTTGGGTTTTGTAGGAGAGAAGTCTGCTCAGATTCTGTGGCAGAATTGGATCGCTTGTTAGCTCTGGATTCAGTGTTGAGTGATGATAAAGGTTTGTTTTTCTGTTCCAATATGTCATTGTTGTAATTAAGCTGTATATGTTTTTTTTTTTTTTAACTATTGATTCATTATGATTTGTATCTCGTGTTTCATTTTTCTGGTGAAATTATGCAAACTTTTTCTGGATATCTTTACGTACGCATCACATCTAATAACCTTCTTGCTGCAAAATTTTCATTCTCACCCACCTCGTATGAAGAATCATCTGCAGTTAATTCCTTATGTTAACTGGAAACGTTTTACTCAATGGTCTTGTTTTGGTTGTCCTGAAATTTTGTGAATCCAAGAAACTTTTATTCATGCCTATGGATTTTTAATTACATGGGTTTAAATAAGTTGCTATAGGGGATGAAGATTTCCATTTATTTTGCGTTAGTGCACCTCATATTTGTAAATTCTAAGTAGTCATGCGAATCTTAACTATATCCTTGTTTACATTTAAACTGATGTAGAATATAACTACCATGTTCCAGAGTCCAGACTATTTTTAGTGTTTCTGACAGTGTTGTCTTTATGCAAAAGTACAAAACCAAATTAGGCTAGCCTTGAACTTTATGCTCTACTCTGACTTTCCTAGTTCCCATTGTTATAGGAGAACTTAGGTTTCAGTAAGGTTATGATTTCCTGAATCTTTTATCTTTCAGAATTGGATGTTGACGAGGTTTGCAAGGCAGGTGACATAGAGAAGCGAAAGGCCGTTTCCGCTATGAACAACATATTTTCTGTGCTGATTCACTATAGTGAGTTAACTGGCAGATTAGTATGTCGAAAGAGATGCTGCATATCTGTGATGGGTTCCCTTGATGCATCCTTAAATATATCTCTTGGTAGAATCAAACAAAGCTTTGTATTGTGAGTTGTGTAAATTTCCTTAATTTCTTGTTTCGCAGATGATATAAGTCTGCTTCACTCAGGTTATATTGATGTAAATGCTTTCTGAATATTATGAAATTTCTATTGCCTGGCAGGACTGATCCGCACTTACCCGACATGCCAATTGTTTATGCAAGTGACGCCTTCCTAAAATTGACAGGTTCTCAATAGTCAACAAATTGATCAATTCTGCTGATTAACAGTTAATTTGTCCTGTGTAAGATATATTTCTCTTCTTTAATAGGTTATGCTAGAAATGAGGTGCTGGGGCGGAATTGTAGATTTTTGAGTGGGCAGAATACGGATTCCTCGACGCAGTTCAAGGTGACTATATTTGTCATAGTAGTTCACTAGTTCTTGATAATTCTACCCATGTTTTCAGGGTGACTTTCATCCATAGGTTAATCATTGTAGCTCTTGAGAATTGGATTACTGGAGAGTCTTTTGTCCAGTGGATAATTTTAATTTTTTGCTTATTGTTCTCCAGATAAAGGAAAGAATTCAAACCGAGCAACCCTGCACTGTATGCATATTAAATTATAGGTGAATATTTTAGTATACTTCTGTATTTTATGAAATTACTTATTTTCCTTTGGACTCAAAACTTATTATTGGCTGCTTTGTTTGCAGAAAAGATAAGAGTTCATTTTGGAATTATCTTCACATGTCACCTGTTCGAAATGCTTCTGGCAAGGTTTGCGTTCTGACTGGCATTATTTATTTTGTTTATCACCCATCTGATTGTTGTTTACAAGGCTTGTTCAGCAATTCTTTATCGCCAATACTTTGAAATCGTATGTAGTTAAACAACTCAATTTGCTCTTGCAATTGCATAAGATGAACTTGATTATATATGGGAGTTATATGAGAACCAAAAGTGTTTTTATGCCATGAACGTTATTTCTAATCCTAGTTATTAGCTATAAGTAAATTTATGTTACCAGCTGATTTTGGACCAGCAAACTTTGCCAGTCCATAGACTTGAAAGTAGAGCCAGTTGCGTTATGGAGTTAAAACATAATTGATTTTGAAGAACTTGTTGCACATGCCAAGTGAATTTTACCTTATTTTCTCACTTTTGAGCTTTCAATCATTTTTAGGTTCTTGTGAAACTAAATTTCGTGTGATTGGATATGGGTTGCCTTCCTTGCATCGTATATAGTTGACTTTTGTTAAGCATAAGAAAACATGTGTAAAATGAATTTCTGTTTGACATAGGTTTCCATACTCTGTCTTTTAGGTCCTGATTTGAAGTTTCGAGAGGTGTATGGTTATTTTGCATGTTATCTCCAACTAAGTATAGTTATTGAATTTTAATTGTTTGAATATTCTTCGAATATAAATAAAACATATCATCTCCGATGAAAGATAAGCTGGGAATTTCAATATTTTATCTAGGTCCCTGTGATAGATCTCTTTGCATTCCTTATCCAGTGCTCGCTATTAGGCTAGTGACTGCAAGTAAAGAAGAAACCCTTATCTACTATCATGTTTCTAGCAAAGCGTATTCACATCATAGAGCATGCATTAAATAATGAACTGATTTTTCATATTCAAGAAGAGTGGTAATTTAGAAAAACTGACGACAAACCAGATAGAGATAATCTTTTGAAAGGACTATTT
This sequence comes from Pittosporum tobira, assembly GCA_032359685.1. Taxonomy (NCBI): domain Eukaryota; kingdom Viridiplantae; phylum Streptophyta; class Magnoliopsida; order Apiales; family Pittosporaceae; genus Pittosporum; species Pittosporum tobira. Next base: position 9,259 of record JAUMHB010034456.1, on the reverse strand, counting down.
CAACTATAAATACGCCAGTTTGCTGCAGGGCTTCATTTAGCAATATACAACAAGAGGACATTTCCCATCTTCTATGTTGATAGGCCCCCTCTATTCTATTTTGTCGTCAACATATTTGACGTGATTACTTTTAATTCACTGAGCCATAAGATTCATTCATTAACTGCTTCTATTGCATGAAATATCTTCCCGACGATATTTATATGAAATTTGATGAAAGCTACATTAAAGGCTCATGATATTTTGATTATTCATCTCAGATTTGTTTCATATTTGAATTTTATATGTATGTACGTGATCGTCCCTTTCTCATCCCTTCTTTTGTCTAAATGCTTTATTTGGGACTCAACTTGCCATTATACTCTTATCTTCCTTGTTCTTTATGTATTCTTCTTTGAATTTGTTTAGTCCCAATTGAAAACAAAGTTTGGAATCACATTGTGACGCAGCGAAAATAGGTGACTAGTTAATCGTGCTAGTCGAAAGCAATTGAGTTTAACCTCCAAACTCCAAGGATTGATAGTGCCCTTGCATAAACAAGGAATAAGATGAATTCTCAAAGAGAAAACAAATATATTGAAGAAATAATAATTGAATTGAATTGTCTTTATTACATCATAAGAGAGGGTATTTATAGATACCCAAATATAACTAATCCAACTTCGAAAAGTAAATAATAAACTTTCAAATCTACCTAGGAATAGTAGTAACAAATCAAATCCTAATTAAACTCAAATTCTAATTTAACTATTATAATCCTATTCTAAATCAACTTCTAATATAAAAATATATTAAATTAAACTACTTGACTAGCCTAAATTACAAATAAAAATACATAAAATAAATAAACTTTCCATGAAGACTAAAATATAAGGAAATCCTAATTTTCATCGATTTCCTCCACTGCATCACATTGAATATTCCAATAATTTGTAGAATGGTATTTAGCTCTTGATTAGTTGATTCCATGATATTTTAGGCCCTAATTCTCTTCCATGTTTAGTTGATTCCATGATATTTTAGGCACTAATTCTCTTCCATGTTTGGCATATTATCATTATATACCACAATGAATGTGTGGATGTGGAGTTGTGCCATCTCTGATTACGGTGCATATGTGTGTGTAGATAGCATACTTTATTGGCGTTCAGATGGATGCAAGCGGGCAGAATACCGATAAACAGACGTTGAGCCCTGAGATGAGACATCTTAGTGCTGTGGGAGCTGTCAAAGTTGCAGTGAGGAGCTCATCAATGGGTGCCAGCTCTTCCAGGTGAAGAAGTCAATGGAAAATGACTACATATTTTTCGGTTGTTTTCTCGATGGTTAATCTTTAATCCCACTTTGTTTCATTTACAACATCATCTTCTTCTAGCAGTGGATAGGTTGAAGAACTCGGAGTGGTTATGTGTGTGTATATATATATGGTATGCATTATATGGAGAGAGACGTTTGATGTTTAAAGACGATAACGTTTCAATACAAAGTTGGAACACTGGTTAAAATTTAGTTTGTGGGAATTGTTTGTTTCTTGGATATATATGTCAAAACAAAAAATCTTGCACAGAGAATAGGAGCCAGCATTTTGAATGTGCACGGATGATTATTGTGGTTCAACTTTTTTGGTAGATTTATGTGATACTGGTAATAGACATTTTCTTTTTCTTGGTATTACTACTTATTATTTCAACAAGATAAAATAAAAGATTGTAATATTGAATATATATTTTTATTTAGCTTTACTATTGTATCAATGTAAAATCGTAAATGAATTTCATTTGGGGGGGAATTTAAAAATGGACAATGGGATGCTGCTGTGAAAACCTAGAATCATAAACTGGAGATGCGGGGTATCGGATCCCCGTACCTCTCGCATGCTAAGCGAGCGCTCTACCATCTGAGCTACATCCCCTTAATATAATCGGAAGCGGATCGCATACAATACTAATTACATATTGAGCCCCGCCCTTTAATGATCATAAACTGCTTTTTCAGCTGGAACAATTATTGGCATTTTCCAGGCATCAATCGGAGTTTTAAAAGTACCAGCCAAAACTACCCTACAACCTTAAACTAACGGCATTAGGAGCTTTACACTAACGGGAGGCGAATTGTAACAAGTATACAAACCACGTGTGTGCATGAAGTGTAAAAACATATAAACTACAAGTGATTTTTTATATATTTTTTTTATTAATATTAGTAATCATACACACACTACGTGTGTGTGTGTGTGTGTGTGGGGTAAAAGAAAATAATTAATAAATATTAAAGTTAAGAAAAAATAATGTTGAGATAATTTTTTTAAATATTGAAAGAGACAAAGATGAGAGAAATAAGGAGAGAAAATAGAATATATGTAGACAAGTTTTTATGGGACTCCCTTTCCCATTTATTTATCCCATAATTTTGTGTAATAAAATTTTAATTTTTATTGTGTTGTAGTTATTTTTTAAGATAAAATCAACTTGTGATGATACCAAATTTTTTTTGACCTTCCGGGCCCTGTGGCTTTATAATATAGTTTATTAAAACATAACTAATTTCTACAGCACGAACAAGTGATATATCTACAAAATGCATAATATCTCCATCTTGCTGTTGCTGGCCGTTCATGAAGAAAACAACATCCATCCATCAAATTATCCCCACCATATATCTGCAGCCGGAAGATTCATCCAAGTTTCTTCATCAAATGATATTAACTAGCCGTTTTTCCTATACAGCTTATATATATGGATATTACTAGTTAGGCCTTGTTTACGGATCTATATTTGTATCTATTTGCCCAGAATAGATAGTGCAGGAAATTCAATCCGCTCAAGGCGCAAAGTAGCCAGTAGAATCTCTCAAGATGAAAGTGATTCAATTTGGCACCGGACAACCATGGTGTGTGGCCGGAGCTACCAGTCGCACTATTCACTACAGAAACAATTACTGAACTTAAATAGTACCCCATTGCCAACGACGCCCACGAGAGAGAAGTAGCCAACGATCTCATGCTAATTGGGGCTTCCGTGAAGAAAAACTCCAATAATCCAGCTAATGTGAATAAATCTGCAGAACCAAGGAACAAGTACTGCAATGCAATCCAAAAAAATGTTATAGGCAATGGATCAGTTGTATCTAGCCCAGAGTTAGTGGCTACTCTTTTGCGTTTAATTTCAACCAGAGCTGCTATTCCCATGGCTATAATGGATAAGACTAATCCGATTCCTATTCGTCGTAAATGAGTTATCCCCGATTCTGTTTTTGTTGCTTTTCGCGCAAATGGGATGATGAGATGGTCGTATACTGGTGCAAGGATCATCATGAAGAGGACAGGGAAAACAGGGAGGGAAGCCGGTGGGACTTTTAGGGAACTGAGCTTTGTGTTCATGGTTGCAGCTTGTTGGACTGAGAATGTGGAGAGTTGAGCCAGGCAGCAATTGAGCATGATTGTGCAGGCGAAGACTGGGAGAATTTTGAGCACAATTTTGACATCTTCGACTTGGTTCACTGAGCATTCTAGTGCTTTGTGGGCTGGCTTTCCTGTCGCTGCTTTGTTTAGGAATCTGAGACTTTTTGATGGGGTTTCGAGGAGTTCCAATGATTTTATACTCTTTACATCTGGTTTTTGATCTTCCATGGGGCTTGTGGACATGCTAGCGATGGCATTGCTTGGACTATTTGTTACGGCTACACAAGTGTTTAAAGCAGAGGCAACTATAACCTGTTTAACAAAATCAGGATATATAAATGAGCTGTTCTCGAGGAATTAAAATTTTCTATCTCATTCAATGTTTTATCATCTGTCACACTCATATGTATCTGTCATATACTTTTTATTCACCGATTTATTATTAATTATAAGAAATATGTGACAGCTACACCAACGAGACAGATCGTGAGACAAAAGATTTGAACGTGCAAAATCATCTAGTGCTTAATCTTTTTCTTTTTTCTAAGTGTCTATTTCATAAAAGTAACAAATATAACTTACCTTTAAAATGGTTGTAAGTGGACTTCCACGAGGTATCTTGTTCCTATAAAAAGTTGACCCCGCGAGGAAGATTGGGAAAGACAACAATATTGTCAAAGTGGAAACTCCAAACCCCCATTCCCAACCTTTATTATCTTCAATCCAAACCACAAAGGTCACAGCAATTAGACCGCCAGTCGCGAGGCAAAAGACAAAGTAGTTGAAGAAAGTTGATCGTTGCTTCCTTCCTTGTGGGGTGTTCTCATCAAACTGTTCAGCACCGTGTGTTGGGAGGGACCCCTTAATCCCTCCGACCCCAAGTGCTATTAGGTACAGCCCTAAGAACAGCATAGCAGCTTTTGCACCATGAACTTTCCGGCATGGAATGTTAGGATCACATTTTGGAGGTTTAAGGGAATCTGACCGAGCCTGCACGGTGAGTAACAGCAATCCCTGTTCCAACAATCAAATGAATTTGTCAGTTTTAGCTATTTCTTAATTTATTTGACTACGTAATCATGTAAATAATCTCTATAGGAGTTTTATGGTGTTAGAGAAATTGATATATTTCTGGCCGACCCACTAAAACACCACTTTTGTGCAAGATAAATCCGAAATGATTGGACTAAAAGCTGGTGAGTTGTGGGTTCCATAACCTTTCATTTCACTCGGAAAATGCTAAGAAAACAGGGTTGTAAAATCTGTAATTAGTGCAGGTCATTCTCCACTTCCCTATTTTGGCCATTCTTTTGACATCACAAAATTTCCTAATGGAATTGGAGAGAGCAATCATGTAGCAAACTTATACTCCATCCGTCTTATTAAAATTACAACGGTTTGACTTTTTACGGATATTAAAAAATATGTTTGATTATAAGTATATTGTTCAACTTATCCTTAATAATATTATAATTTTAGATAGTAAAATAACAGTTGAAATAGTGGATCATAGTGTTGATGTTATAGTTTTAAACAATGGAATAGTGATTGAAGTAGTAGATCATAATGTTAGAGTAGTGAATGAATTGATTCACCATAATGTTGGAATAGTAGACGAAGTGGTGGGCTATATTTTATAAAGTAAGAATAATTTAGAAAATTTGTATTATTAGACTTTTTAGAAAAGAAATATTGCAATTATGTTGAGAAGGAGAGAGTAATTATAATCATATTTTATCAAGCTTTCTTTATATATATATATATATATGGGGGCCTGGGGCACTAATAAAAAACAAAAAAACAAAAAACAAAGGCCACCTCATTATCTAAGAAAATGGAAGCTAAGAAGTATACTGTATGAATCTCCTAGATGTGGTAAGGCGAACTTATGAAACGTGCATAGATAAATGATTGCTACACCAGTGGAGCAAAACACTAGTTTGCATATTCTAAGCAATTCTCAGTTTTAACTTTTAATTTAGAAATATTAAAATAATAAAGTCAATTTGCATAATTCCATAAAATATTCGCCTAAAGTTGAATTTTAAAATGGTTACAGTCTATGAGATAGTTTTTTTTTTTTTTCAATGATATTAAGAAATTTAACCCTAGCAACATTATTGATTTTTTTCAAGCTGTCGTCACCTTGGAACTTGATTGCTTTATTGCCCACATGTGAAAGGGATCTAAAAATCAGTAGACTCCCTTGTCCACACTCCACAGGTCCGTGTAACTCAAGTTCCTTGACCACACTTCACAGGAGACAGGTCCATGGAACTTAAAGTTCCTTGACCATACATGTGTGTGTGTGTGTGTGTGTGTGTGTGTGTATTTATATATTAAGAATGATCTAGCAATTAAAACAATGAATTGTCACTATAGTGATGTTGGCTCATGAGTATGGAATGTTGTGTGGAGGCTCTGTTTTGCCTAATTAGTAGCACTATAGCAGCACGCTGACCACACACCTGGTTCATTGATACTGATACAAATATTGGTACAGTCACATTCTCATATGGCTATTCTGTTGTTGTAAAACTCATACTATACATGAATAGGAAAAACCCACAAGGATGAATTTCGCTTCGCTACTTGGTCCCAAAAATGCCAAAAATAAAAAGAGACCAACAAACATTTTATCTAATAATGTGGTTCCAGGTTTCCACCACAACCAGTTGTTATTGTTAGCACATGAGGATTGGAAATGAGTGATTGTACTAGGTTGTACAACTAGTTATGCAACAACTTGTAGCGGTGATGAGACATCAACGGTTGACATTTTTAACCTATGGCCGTATCACCATACCGACAAAACCTTGATGCCAAAAAATGAAAAAACAAGATTGATACTCCTACATTGATTCTATAACAGAAACTGAGGATAGAGTCTAACCTTGTCCAAACATGAAACAAAAAAGCACGGGTCCCCAAACACAAAACTAGATACACTGCATGATGATCAATAGTATGTTAATTAAGGACCTTGAATGTAAAAGACCCTCGTCCTACTGTATCCCGAACTCCAAAGTCATTTACCTGATAAATTAGATGATTTTCCCAACAACCCTCTTCCCTAATATAACTTTGTAATTCCTGATAAAAAGTTGTTCAATAGTTCACAATACTAGCTAGAGATTATACACTCTCGATTAGTTTTATTAAAAAAAAAAAAAAAAAAATCGATACATTTAAGTTAGAGCTTGTTGCTACGAGGTTAGACCAATATAGACTAGAAATGGCACTAGATAGGTAGGACCAGCAGGCGGCGCCTCCCTAAAATGCGAATTTAATCAAAAGAAAAAGAGAAGTACTAATATAGTAATTTATGGGTATAATATGGGGTTATTATGGTAAAAAAAACAAAAAAAAAACCCGTTTGCTCCAGTTAGGCCAATCTTTTTATACTATATAATTGATGCAAGCAAATCGTGCAAAGGTCACTTTCCCTCAAAAAAGGGGTGAAAGAATGGTATCAAAAACTGTGATCTCATTACTACCACCCATATGATAATCTTATGCCCAAATTTCAACTTGCTGTTTGGCTACTTGCAATAACTGCCCAGTTTAAGCCTGGGTTTTTGCTGAAACTGTGGAGCACAAATTTTCCATCCAAACAGAGAAAAAGAAGATAAAATCAAGGAGAGATTGTTAATTACCAGGAATTCAACAAGTGCACCACTGAGATAGATGTAATAAGTGGTGAAGAAAGCATCCGACAAGAAGCCGCCCAGAAGTGCAAGGAGGAAGGCGGTGCCCATGAAATTAGTGACGGAATTGGCGGCATCCGACAGTGAAAAGTGCATGTGCTCCGATAAATATAAAACCAAGTTGCTTGCATTCGCCAGATATGCCAAGTTCTCCAATATCTCAACCACTACATATACACATATACATACATTAATTAAAATGTTACAAACATTAAATGAATTCAGTTTTTTCTTAAATTTAATTTGTTAAAAATGTACCCAAGACGAAGGAAGCAGCAAGCATGCCGCCATGGCGGCCTCTGAGCGCAGGTCTGTTTCTCCAGTCCACATAACCTTCCCATGTCTCCAGCTGGTGTTCCAGTTCCTAGAACCAAATTTCATCCAAAGAAAAAAAGTCAAAGTCAGAGGGAGAGATTACACAGAAAAGCAACGTAAGAAGATGAATAAAAATATCTACCATTATTTGTTATTTGTATCAAAATTTGATGAGATATATGGATCTCTGTATGTATCTCGATCTGGAATTGAGATGGAGATTAGGGAAGAAGAGAGCAGTGTGCAATGGCGTGGGTGCTCTATGAAAGGTTTGAAGAAGAAAAGGATCCAATTTATAGAGTGGTCTAACCAAAGACCCTTTGGAAAATGACTTGGGTACTTTCAAACTCTTTTAAGAATATTTAATATATACTAATATATATCACATCCTTAATTAATTTGCTTAGCCAACCCTAATAAGGGTTTGTTTCGTAGGTTGAATTTGTAATTAAAATTTTTATTAATAATTTTAATTTTAAATAAAGTTATAAAATTTAATTTTAATTTATTAAACATATGTTTATATTTTATTTGAAATTTTTAAATCCTAAAGATTGTTAATTTAATCTATCGAATAAACATTAAATTATACATTAAAAATAAATATGCATTTTATAAGTTTTGAGTGCATGTTTGTGTGTTAGTTTATATCTTTTGGAGCTTATAAATTATGCAATAAAAATATATGTTTTGTAAATTAAATTTAAATTTAAAAAATTAAATTTAAAATTTAAATTTAATTTAAATTTTTAGTAAAATAAGCTTAAGAGAGATGGTAGGTTGTTATATAAGTATCTGGCTAGGATTGCTTCTGTGTAATAATTGATACTTACCCTCTATGTTTTTTACTTTTCATTCTTTTAACTGGTTCATATAAAGCAATTTTTGTTTTAGTAAGTGGAAATAACAACTTGTAGAATGTAAATATTATTTACAAACACACACACACACATAAATGTTTTAATATTCCCATATATACATATATATATATATATATACACACACACTTAAGAGCTAATCAATCTTCTATTATTTAAATTAATTAAACATTATGCTCCAATCTATTTAGCAGACATTAGAATTTCTTTTCAGTCTGAATAATTTTTAAAACACTAATATGGGATAAAGAAATGAAATCAGGTTATCCATTTCTTGTTGAGTAATGCAATAAATAATAATAGATATATTAACAAAATATACATAGATTGACGTATTAAATTATAATTAATGAATGCATAATTATACATGAGATAAATCTATTATTATAATTAATTATAATTTAATATGTTAATTTATACACATATTATTAGTGTATTTATTAGTACATATAATATTATTACTTATTGTTTGACCGACAACACAACTCTTAAAAAATTAAAAACACAACACACCATGAGGAGCCCCA
>JAUMHB010034445.1:0-20456 GCA_032359685.1 Pittosporum tobira | reverse complement strand
AATTTTAAATTTTAAATTGTATTTGATTTGACCAAAAAAATTAACCTAAGCCAATATCGGGTATAATATGTTTGGTTTTACTATATCAGAAATTTTAAATTGTTTAATAGTTAATTAATTATTATTAATAATAATAATTAACAATCGTTAAATAATAGGTCCCATACACATTACACCTCTGATATTTTGCAAATTTATCAAGTAAATTCTAATTCCTTGTTTTTGTCGATAAACCGATGATATTCACAACGGAGTTTTTGTACTGTATTAATTAATTAATTAATTATTGCTTAATTACTTCGCTGGTTGCCACTTTCCATCTGGCACATAGGAATCTCCCCCCACCTGCATGGTGATGTACAATCACTACCTAATTTGAAGTTATCCAGTAAAATAAAGGAGACTTTTAGAAACGAGTTGAAAGTCAATCAACTACTCTCTTCTATGGTAAACTTTCCCTTCCAGAACTCGCACGCAATATTTGACTTCTACACAATAAAATTAGGTTTTTAAATACACATCGAATAAGATTTTACTTTTAAAGCTTGTCTAGATAAATGTTAATATTATTATCGGTGTTTTAAAATTTATTTTACAAATAATAATAAAAAAAGAATTTAACATTTTTTTTAAATTAATTATTATCATATTTAATTTTCAACTATTACTCAAAATTTAATCAATTTGTTGAAATTAACTGATTACTTGAACGTAAAAATAAATTTTAAAAAAATAATCATTGTTAATATATTTTGATTTGCATTACTTGTGAATTATAGATTTATATAAACCCTAAAGTGTATTACATGATCTGAAAGTATAAAAAGCAATGGACTTGGTAGATTACAACCGAAATTAAAAAATGTCAAAAAATCATATATTTCCTATTTTTGCCAAAACTAAATACATTAATTTATCTTCTTTTTTTTTTTTGGCCAAATCTCATATAAAAGTTAATGATTAAAGTAGTCTTAATCTTTAATTTTTTTAGTTGCAATCATGCATACAAGAGGCCCACCCCACCTATATTTGAACAGAACAATTGATGAAGTTCAACAAGAAATAATCAACCAGCCGTTCTGATTTGACAATGTTCATGCCTGTTTGGACAATCTGGCGTTTAACCTTTAAAGTTGGAACCTCCAGCAATATTAGTTAAAATGGTGTCGTTTCTCTGACTTTCATTCCTTCAAAAAGTTAAAAAAAGAGTGTTGTTGTAGAAGAAATCAAACCATGGAAGATTATATTGTAAACTTGGGTGTATTTGGAGTTATTTCATGGGCAACTGTGTTTTTATTAACCAGAAGAATCTTTCCCAAACGGTCTTTTGATTTCTGCAACCGTATAGTTTCTATAATTCATGCTTCTTTGGCCGTAACATTATCAGCACTCTCCGTTAAAGATTGGAAATGTCCCGTTTGTCCGTTAGCTTCGGAATCTTCTCCTCCTCAGGTACTTACACTAGCTTTTTTTTTTTTTTTTTGGGTACATACTAGCTTCTTTATTCTTAGTTTGTTTCAAGAAAAATATTTTTAAAAAAAAATTCTTGTAATTTTTTTAAAAAATAAAAAATTGCAGATATTATATACTTGGCTTTAGTGTAATGGGTAATTTGGAAAATGAAACAGATGCAAGCACTGGCAGTGAGCCTAGCATATCTCATATATGATCTTTTATGTTGCCTATTCGGCGATGATATTAAGGTCGATAATTCGATCCACCATTTGGTCAGTATAGTTGGATTCACAGCAGGCCTTGCCTACGAAAGGGTAACTGAATCTCTTAAATTTGGTTATTTTAAATTCGTAATGATTTATTTCTTACATGGTTCTGAGTTTGATGGTGAAACTTCTATATTTTATTTTTTATTTTTAATAATTTTATTTAATTAGTGTGGATCAGAGATGGTTGCAGCAATATTTGTGACAGAGATCTCAAGTCCGTTCCTCCACATGAGAGAGCTTCTCAAAGAGCTGGGTTACAGGGACACTGACCTTAATTTGGCTGCTGATGTTAGTGCCAACTTTTTACCTTTTGAGAATAGATTATTCACAAAATATCTGTAAAATTTTATTTTAGTTTTACACCATCTAAGGTGTTGATAACTCAAAATTAATTTTAAGATAAAGTCAACGTAACTTGTGCGGTTAACCAAATGGTATAGAATTTGAAGTTGAACAATTAAGCCAGAGGGTATGTAGGAAATTGATATTTTTACAAAAAATAAAAATAAAAATAAAATTGATATTTCTACCATTAGGTGCTAAATTTGAAATTCAAGTATTACGTTAGTGTTGTTTAAAAAGTGAAATCAAATGTTAAAAATATTAATTAATTTATTGAAAATATTAATTATCAAAATGTATTCCCTTGACTTTGGGACTCATTTCTCTCTGTTTTCATTTTCTTTTTAGCACTTCTACTTTATATAATCTGTCTTTGGACCGATGGAAATTTTCAGGTTTCGTTTGCGGTGATATTCACACTTGCAAGGATGATTGGTGGCCCGTACCTCGTTTATGTGACTTTATCTGCCAACAATCCCTTCCTTATTAAGGTAATTTATTTTATGGAGTAATTAATTTCTACAAAATATGGTACTTTTTTTTTTTGACACATACAGTCTATAACATTTGGAAATATTCAAAATATTCTCATGGAAATGTTTTGATAAATTTATAATTTTAAATCTAAACATAATCTGCATTTGAAAAGCACCATATCTGATCTTCATTCCAAAATTAAATCGAATTAATAGAATTGTCAAATGTAATTTTTTAAAGAAAATTTTATTTTTATAAAAAAATTAATATTTTGACGAGTTTCCTCTTGTATAAGTAGTAAATGAGTCCCGCTTTCGTGCGAAGTAAGAAGTTTTACTCAAATATCAAATTTTTTGAATAAATATCAGTTTCTTTTTTAAATTACAATTACTTTTAATTAACCTTTCGTATCATTTCACCACGAACACACACAAGTATGGAATAATAAATTTAGTGTAGTTTCATTATTGTGTATTTGTGTAGGCAATGGCCGTGGGACTGCAGCTGGTTAGTGCCTTCTGGGTCTACAAGATTGCTAGGATGGTCAAGTACAAACTCACTAGGAGGACATCCAAAAAAGTATCTTCTTAATTAGGAGTGTGTAAACATGGTTAACTTGTATTAAAAAATTGTGGGGTACAATTATAATTTGTCATGACATATGTGTGTGCGCACCAACACCACACCAAAGTAGGTGGCACAAGGCTTGCGATGATGAAGATAGTCAAGCCATAATTTATTAAATAAATTATAATTTGTTAGTGAAGAATTAGAAGTAAAGATTTTGGAACAAATATGAAGTAATTAACGGAAAGTACAGCGAAAGAGCGCCAAAGAGTTTCCTTCACAATGGCACCTCCCAATTCAGTCCGCCACTCTGGTCCGTACACTTTTTATTTATAATGAAATAAGGTGTTTAGCGTAAAATTACTATTTTTCTAGTTGTTTCTCCTTTCAACTCGTAAAGGAATTATTCCGTAGAAATATATCTTGTATTTTGTTTGCTCAAAAATGGGATCAGAAAGTACCATGCATCATACCCAAATATACCATAAAATCCTCCTCCTCCTCCTCCATGGTCGTGGTGGCCGCCACCCCATCGACCACAACTAAAATTAAAATTAGGGAAAGCTAGACAGAGATTAAAAGAAAGAAAAGAAGTGGAGAGAAGCCATTTTGATATTTTGCCTAACTTACAAAAGCTTAAAGAGTGATAAAATTCCATTTATGTACCCAAGTGATCAAATCAACCACACTTCCTACAAAATCCTCCTAACTGAGACCCTGCCTGTTATGCTTCAGGGCATTGATCACATAGATGGTGTCACTTCTCCAATAGCACAAAATTTGCGATCATGAATAGAATTCCACCATGAAAATTACAGCTTAGTTGGACAATTGTCACGATCCAGGTAAATTTAGGTTCCAGTGCTGTGCAAGGTAATATAATTTGTCTCCAAGAAAATAAATTTAAGCCTTTTAAAAAAGTTTCAAGTCCTGAAAATTTCATAAATAGCTGTAGTTTCTTTTTCAACCCCTGCATTCAGCATTTCCTGAGGGACGGATTGTCTTGTGTGCTTAGTTTGCAAGAATATGTGCACACAAATTACTACAAAATAAAGTCATTTCAACACCTTGCAAGTTGGATATCAGATAAACTTCAAGCTGATTTCGGTTTTTGGTTACAAAGCGTTTTTCTCTTCGAATATTCAATGGAGAACAAAAAGTCAACCACGCCCAAAAGCCATTACTTAGTTCCATCAAACACTTCACTCCTCTATATCATCTGTGATCCCCTCACTTGTAACAGAATTGCTTGCTGATAATGGATCAACCGAGTCATCCGCAACCTCTTCTTTGTACATTTCCTCAATCATCGGCTTCCATAGTCGAACTCGAGCATTTATGAACCAGTTTGAAACCTTGAAATATAAACCCCAAAAAAAAAAAAGTTTAAAAAGTAGGCCAAGGGAAACAAATCATGGAAAAATAGTTCGGAACTTGGAGGGAAAGAGAAATTAGTACTTGGTTCTTGGATAAGCCTGTTTGTGATGCCAATACAAGTTTTTCGGTGTCATTCGGATAGCTAAAAACAATTAAAAATGATACAAACATTAATATGCTTGTATAAGCTATCAAACTATAAAAGCATTAAGTCATTAGGAAAGATTTTCAAATCACTCACGGATGGAGAAAGTGTTCGAAAAGCCAAGACCGAAGAATTGTAACTGAAGTCTCTGGCAATCCTCTGATGGGCCTCCACGTTTGGCGGGTGCTGTGGATCATTCCATGTTGCTGAAGCCTAGTTTCACGATCGATCAAGCTCAGATGAGACAAGCCCATGTTGATTCTTGGCGAAAGTTTTCTTCTTGTCACAAAAATTTGATATATAATTGCATCTTTTAAGCTACAGAAATGTCTGGCCATGGCTTGAAGTGCCAGTGCAGTGTAAGCCTTTCCTGCTCCTCGACCAGCTATCACTTCAAATGAAGAAATCATCTCTTCCATATGGTGATAGTATTGGTCAAATCTTCTCTCAACCTGAAAAAAATAAAAATAAAAATCAAGAAAAAAACCCAATGCCAGCTAAAATAGCATTAAAAATTTGATACTTTTGTAACACACCTCCTCCAGCAAAGAAATGAGCTTTGATAATTTAGCTTGAAGTTCTTGCTTCTCCAAGGATAACCCCTTATCAGTGCTCAGCTGTGCTTTTAATTCAGAACAAAGTCCTAACGAGCCATTTTTGTCATTGGGAGATAATGTTGATTTATATTTCTCATTGCTCAATTCCACTGATTTCCCACCAACATTCACAACTTCTTCAAGAAGGGCCTGAGCTGGTTTTAGATATCTCGAATTGCCAATGCCAATTACAAAATGCTCTGCTCCATAATAGTTGGAAGGTGTTTGATATTGTGATGCTGAAGATGAAGCAAAAGAACTATCCGAAATCGAATAATCGTTACAAGCGTAATTGGGATTAATGAGATTTGAAGTCAAAGATCTTTCCCTGTATTGGGCTGGAGGAACAAGCATCCAAGAATTCAGAGAAAGTGAAAGTCTTTGGGCTTGATTATTGCTTTCATTTACTGTTTCAAGAAGATTCGTTTCTCCCAGAGACTGAATGCTAGGCAATAATACCCTTGAAGACTGAGGATATGCAGTGCCTCTTAAATCAGTCCCAAAAGTATCCAAATGTGGGCTTTCATATTGGGACTGACTAGAAATGGAGTCTGGGTTAAGGAATTGGTGAAGAATGTTTGAATTTGGGGGTGAATCTTGGGGAACCATGGTTGTAGAATTCAAAGTATTTGGTCCAACTGGTAGCAAAATGCTTGACTTAGGAATTCAAGAGAGTTAAGTACTAAAAATAATTTGGAAAAGACATTTTGGAGTAGCTAAGCAGATTAAATATGTAACTATCAAGACTCTCAGTTCCAATAGTTAATTAAAACTCCAGTCTAAGAGTGCACACACGCATACACCTCAACTTGAAAATAGTTCATTCAATGTAGAAAACAAAGATTCTCTCTCTCTCTCTGCTGTTTATCTATTTATATATTCATTTTATCTCAGAAAAATTAATTTAATTAAATTTTTTTTTTATCAAATAGACCAATTTAAAAATTAATAATTTATATAATATGTCTAAGTATTTACATAAGCAAAAATTAAATCTTATACTATATTTGACATAATTTCTTAGAATTATAATTTTACAACTTATATTTTTATAAAATAATAATAATTTAAATTAAAAAAATAATTAATTTAACTAAAAAATTTAAATTATATTAATTTTTTTAAAACGGAAGAAATATTTAATATATCTATGTGTAAGTCAAGGTCGACCTAGGCTACATGTCTAAGAAAGCGAGAGCTGTAACCCTAGATAAACACAGGGCCCTTCAAAATCTTAAAAGAAGCCAAGCTAATTAGCCAAGTGAAAATGCTGAAAGTGACAAGAAGATGGTCCCATCATCCCTGACTACAAAAAAAAACAACAAAAAGCATCAAGTTATTCAGCTTTAATCCCACTTCTTACATGTCTTTGGGACACTCAAAAAGTAATTCGAGTAGTTCAGCCTACCTATTCTCTCTCTCACTCTCGGGCCTTGGCCCTTGTGAGTACTGTAGACAGAACCCAAAATTAGATTGCTCTGCTGATTGGGATTCTGTCATCTGTAAAAAGGAAAGAAAAAAAGTGGTATGTCTTTTGCACTCGCAGTTTTAAGATTTCCTGCTTATAAAATCTATAACCATAGGGGAATATCTAACCTTTTCCTCTTACCTGTTGCTTTCATATACATAAAAGATGTTGAGAGCACACTGTAATCACAATTATATAATCAAATTTCATTGATTCTGGTTTTCTTCATAATATATATATATATATATATATGGGGCTTAATCTAGGAACACCAGTGACCAGATTTCTTGTTGTCTAATACTAAGTTGGACGACGCTCCACTATGCCACGCTCCCCACTAAGGAGCGCAGAGAATTCGATACCTTACAGAGAGAAGTTTGAGCCCGGTGGGAGAAGTCGTCAAATAACTGCATAACGCATAGTGATTTTTCTTTTAAATCTCATCCGTCCCGACATTTAAATGAAGGGATGGATGCTTAGTGACTAGAGTTGAGGCTGAGCCATGTGAATTTCTTCCCTATGTGTATACATATACACAATGTGGTGTATTCATAGATGTGGTGATGTGATGAGATTGATTGAAGGATTCTGGGTGTGATTTGGGATGGTTATTCTTTGGATACTGGAGTAATAATGATTACAATTTTGTTCCTTTGGCCCCCTCCGTCCAGTTGTCACTCTGTGAACTTGGTTTGTTTGTTTATACTGTAGTATAAGAAGTCCCTATCCTCTTGGTGATTAAAGTTTCTGCACACAAACTGGGCAGTGGACAGTATCACAGTAACAGTTCAATTTCGGATCAAATTAATGTCACTGTTTTTACCATGTACTTACTGCCTTGTCAATTTCACCTTCCTCTCTTCACTTTTCACCACTGTTCTGTATCCCATCTAGTCCGATTAATCTTTGTCTAAAATCTAAACAGTCATCTATTGTCTAAATTGATTGGTCGCCTAAATCCGATTAACCTTAAGCTTGAAAATTTTCATCTAGGCGCTAGACTCTCCCCACGCCTATGTCTGCCTAGCGATTTTTTAAAACACAGCTTTTCACATTATCAGGACTGGACAGAGTAACACGTGCCCAAGTATTCCACAAATAACCGTGGGAGGAGTAGGATGAAAGTGTATGAAACTCCAGCAAATAGTAGGGTATGAGGAGGTTTGGATGTACAATTGTACATAGCCTACCTCTGTTATAGATAAATTCTTTCTATGAATTGAATTTGCAACAGAAAAATTCAACAAGTTGACATCACACTGAGACGACCTTCCAAAACGAGATATGTACATCAAGCAGAAAAAAAGTAAACTACAATAAGCTCCATGAT
Source organism: Pittosporum tobira (assembly GCA_032359685.1). Lineage (NCBI taxonomy): Eukaryota > Viridiplantae > Streptophyta > Magnoliopsida > Apiales > Pittosporaceae > Pittosporum > Pittosporum tobira. The sequence goes on along the minus strand of JAUMHB010034445.1, from coordinate 12,430 downwards.
GGTGTAATTTACCTCTTTTCTTTCAAATTACAACAAAATAATGCCAAAGTGCCACTGGAAATAGTATGACTAATCTTAATGAAAAAACAGTAGAAGTTCAAATAAAATCCTCAAACTGCATCATAAAATTCATATATTACACCATAAGCTAAGAATTGTAAAATAGTTGTATTGTCTTCAGGAATTGCTGCATAGAGGCTCTAATAATACAGTATGTAATATTCCATATATTACGGAGTTACCACAAAACTAAGAGTAGCTCACATTACAAAAGTTGATCCATCAAAATATCACATTAACTAGAAAATGTACAAAAGACACCAGAAGAATATTTTGTATTGCAACTTTACAACTAAGCCAAAGCTTGATTCTCATTATTTGTTATATAGGCATATAGCAGTATCTGTGAATCTATTACAGTACACCTATTACTAATTTACTATGCAAGTGCCATGTTTTCTCACATCTAATATTCACAAGCAAATATACAATGGATAAAGACTATCTAATTCCATGCAAGTCGAGGGTCCTTACCTCAACAGTGCAATGCAAAATCACCAAAACCAGAGAGATCAAATGGGGCAGAAATAGCCTTCAGACTCCCGTCACTAGTCTCGTTGGCTGTGACAAACTTTTGTGGACAAACATGATGGTGATCCACATTAGGCCAATTGTCATCCTGCAAAGTCATCACCTCGCTATCAACTCTATAAGAACCATTTTTAACACCCCGTCTTATTGTGCGCTCGTTTTCTTTTATTTTGCAGCTAAGGTTACCCATTGAATCGCTGAATTGCTCCAAGTGACCACCATCAGTAGCTATGGATAGTACACCTTCCTTGAAGTCTTCCCTTTTTTCTGCCTCTGAATCACCAAACTCCTCCTTGTACATATCCTCAACCATTGGTTTCCAAAGACGCACTCGCGCATTTATAAACCAGTTTGCCACCTGATGCACATGAACAATGAAATAATAACAGACACGTAGTGATGATATCCTTTAGAAATATATGTCTATATTAAGAAACCACCAATCAAATATTCCCATTATCCCGTAACAATGTCACCTTTGATGATTCAATTATACAATAGCTAATAACATTATTGTTTTACAAATGAGCTTTAAAAGCAGGGAGACCATGAAAGGTGCCACAGTCACTTATAAAACATATCATTTCAAATCTAATCAACTACAAAGATTTGGACCCATGAATGATAACATGGACCTTTCACCTTTGTATAGTTGTTAGTTGTTACACCATTCTTATCCTTTATCAATTTTTTTTGATAGGCTAGCTAAATGAGATGGAGCAAGTATTATACATACTCAACTGTACTATAGTTAAATTAGTTTGCTCTCTATAAAAGGAAGTTAATATGCATATATACCTGGCTTCTGGTAAGACCCGTCGTCCTTGCTAGCACGGATTTCTCTGAATCTGTCGGATAACTGATGAATACAATTTTTGAATAAATTAGGCCCAAATCAGCAGAAAATGCAAATAAAAGAAGATATCTAAACACATACGGATTAAGGAAATGCACAAACAGCCAAGCACGAAGGACTGAAACAGAGTTTTCAGGCAACCCTTTTTGTGGCCTCCAAGAATGTCTTGTAATCCCAAGCTGCTGGAGGGTCCTCTGTTGCCTGAGATGCTTGTCCACATAGCGGAGACGAGGTAATACTGGACTATTCAGTGTATCATCTTGCTCCCCTAAGCTTCGACGATTTGCTTGGATTTGCGTGTTAATTGCATCACGCAAGCAGCGGAACTGGCGAGAAATTGTTTGAAGGGCAAGTCCGGTGTATCGCTTAGCAGGCCCAAACCCAGAAACTATCTGAAATGATGATTCTACAATTTTCATCTGATGGCGATACTGTTTGTATCTTGTATCCACCTACAAGAACAGCATCAGTACATAATTTATGAAGTTCCCAGCACAAAAATTAAGAGAATGCAAGAATTTTCTACAAAGTTATACAACTGCGAAAGTTATTATAAAACTAATCAGTAAACATATAAAAGATATGTACTTACCTCCTTTAACAATGAAAATAGTTTTGTCAGCTTGCTTTGCAAATCCTGCCTTTCAGCATGTGAAAGTTCACCAGAGGAGTTCGTGGTAGACTCATGAGGATCAGAAGACATTCCATTCTTCGATGGAAGCACTGAGTCAAAATTAATATTCAATTTAGTCCCCTCACAGCCGTCAAGACCAAGCTTTTGGAAGTTGTGATGGTTGTCTGCCTTTGGATGCCTCAGAGCTTCATAAACATTAACTACTTCATCAAGCAATTGCTGTGCTACTTTGAGATATTTCGAATTTGAAATTCCATATGCGAATCTTGATTCTTCGTATGGATGTGGAATATATTGCATTCCTTTGGGGCTTTGAGGGTTGAAATCACCAATGTTGGTCCTATTGTCTGTGCCTCCAGCTAAACCAAATGACAAAAACTCACAGTTTTTCGATTCTTCAGTTTGAGAGTCCACCTGGCCAGAACCTTGAGTATGGGGATATGGATTCCCAAAATGATACTGAACTGAAGGCAGCTGAATAGAAGACGGCATGTTCACGCCAAGGCTGAGAGATAATTCTTGATACTGCACGTCCCTTTCACCGTCTAAAACGTGTGCTGTTCTTGGAAGAATATGAGAATCCTTGATAAGACAGTCATTAGGAACATCTGCTGTCATATTTAAATGGTGACCACTTAACACAACTCCATCTCTACCTCCAACATTAGGAACTCTAACACAGCTATGTGGAGACAGAGGACCCTCAGATATAAGCTCCGGGTAGGATTCATCAGCTGAAGCTTGGTTTATATACACTATATTATCAGGAAAACGAGAAACTTCACTATAAGAATCAAGCTGTCGTGCAGGTACATAAGGAGTTGTCAAGAAATCTCTTTGTTGATTACTTGAACTAGGATAATATGTGGCCATTCTTTTCCAAATCTACAGATCAAAATATCCCAGAACAATAATGGATCTCTTTGTGAGATGATGATGCCTAATAGAAGGGTAATAGACAATAAGCTTAGAAATAGGAAAAATAATTCAAATTTCAAGTTTGAATTGCTTTCTATTCTTATGATTTATCAGTATAATTACAAGGCATGATTTTATCAAATGATTTGCAAGAGAGCGCGCGCGCGCGCGTGTGTATTTTATCTATTAAGAATTCTTTGTTTGGTGTAAGCAAAGAAGATCGAAGTAGTTCGAGACTTGTTTAGTTGAATTGAATTGCGAATGGATTAATCATGAATTGAAATTATTCCAGTAAACGTACAGTTAAACTATGATTACAAGCATGAATTGGTAGCAGCTATTGAGTTGTTGGAAACATCAAATATGCTTTTTGAACCTTCAATTTTAACAAAGAACTCACCATACCCTCCAACAACAAAAAATTAAACTTTTACAGGCCTAAAAGCTAGTGCTTGGTAAATTCTTTTTCCTATAATAGCAAGCACCATCATGTACTTGCGCAATTTAATTCAGAACCCACATCATAAAACTTATCAAATTGAAATTGCAGTCCAGAAACATTAAAATTAGCAAAAGGCAAGAAGTAGAAGTACCTTTAATTCCCAGGAAACGAAGATTGTTGCAGCTGTGCCCTCTTGCAAGGGAGCAGATGAAATGCCTTGAAATACTGAATGCAGAACCTAATTGGCTTAAAAACAATTCTTCCCTGAAGGGAGACAAGAACAATCACCAAGGATTCCCAAAATATACCACACCATCTACTTGTCATTGAACAATGACATTGACAAGAAACAATATTAATTGAATAATAAAAAAATTATTAAATATAAAAAACAAGAATGATTAACCAAAAACATGTAAGTCTTGAATATAAAATGTTTATATTGTTTTTCAATGATCCCACCTATCTCACTTGGGGACAAAAGAACTAGCCATAGAGTTGGCGGAAGGCTATTGAAGAACTCAAATGTCATGTTTAATTATTATTATTTTATTTTATCTTATATATTTAATTTGTAGTTGGTGTTTTTGTTAGGGTTTGCTTGAAGGGTGAGGGTTAGAAACCCTAACGACCAGTTGGTAGACCTAAACTAAACCCTTCCCTTAAACCTCCATTTAAAGCATAGTTGCGGTTAGACTAGCATCTCTCTGTCCTTAACAACAGCATATTAGATAGCTAGAGCTTGGTTGGTTGTTTTAGTATAAAATTAAAATTTAGATGTATAATATTTGGTCCAATTTTTGGATTTTGGGAGGAGCTGGTGAAGGTGTGGCAAACTCTCACGTCTCAGACGTGTCCCTTTTTTATTTTTATCCCACCAAATTTATTCTATTGGCGGCGATTCCGTATCAAATTCCTAGCCACAGTGCCACACAAGCACTTGAAATAAGTTCAATAATTTCATTTTTTTTTTCATTCTCTTAAAGAAATTATTATTGTTAACCAACACTGATAGGTTAAACATTTGTTATTTTAAGATTAAACATAAAAGCAAAATATATCACTAATAGTCACTATTTTTTGAACATTTTTTTTTTTTACATAAAATGTCCATTATTATGATATCTAGCTAGTTTTATATAACCAGTTCACAACACCTCCCAATTTGGGACTGGCTATGTTAAAAAAGCATAGACGAAATTTGAAAAGGAAAAAAAAAACATGGAACCTACTTTTTTTAACAAACTTAACAATTTGCTAAGATAATACAGAATTTACCATCATAGTCAAAACATACCAGACAACAACTTAACCTTACTCCAACTCCAAGACTCGATTCACAGACAGAGCTTGATATCCTTGACCATGCACAAGAATTAGGTAAACACAACCTAATTCAGCGAATAGAATTCTTGTACACCCATAACCTAATCTAAGATTGCAGTTTGACTTAACAAGAACAGAGTCAATGAGTCATCAAGACTTCCAAATTCCTATGTCTTGTTTCGTGCAGCTGAAATATTGAAATCACTTCGAGGAATCTCTCACCATGAGTTGGATAAAACAGAAGCGATCAATTTACAATTCCAATTTTCATTCCAGCCTCTCCCTCCTTTTATACTTCAATATTTTGCAAAAGGTTGAAAACAGGTTTCTTGGAGTTTCAAATGCCCAAATGTGCTGCTAAATGGCCCTTAAAGCATGGGGATACAAGAAGACCTTACAGCTGCCTTCCCTCCTTAATCAACTATAAAACGGTAAACGATCATAATACATTACATACAGTGAAGATATCTAGTTATGTCACTCGTATACACTAAAGAAAGGTATAGCAGGTTGAATATTTACTATTTAGCCACTCACAATCTGATTGTTTTCAAGACGTATCATCCTCTGCCTCAAGTTGCTTCCCAAATTTTCTCAATGCCAGAGAATAAATTGTTTTTCTTTTCATCGATGTCTCTGCAGCCACCAACTTTACTGCCTAAATGCACAACAATGTTGTCAGAGTCAACACTAAGTCCCAAGTTCTTATCCAAAAGGAATTGCAAAAGAAATTCAAAAGAAAAATCTCGTAGTTTTACAAATGATACCCACGCATCTGCAATTAATGCATTTGTATTTAGACAAAATTTCAACAGATAAAAGACAGAATTTACAAAAGTAATACCGTTGAAAGACTGTGGCCATTGGAGATCAGTTCTCTAAGTTCGTTTTCCAGCTGAGACTCTGATGGAGTTTCGACATTACATATCACCTTTCCTTCTATCAAGAATGTTATCTCTCCCTTTGGCAGGTGAGACGAGAACGCTCCTTTAGCTTCACCTAGAGTACCCCGCCAAAACTATTAAGGAATTATGTAGCATTAGTAAATCAGGGGACATGAGAGCCCTGAACATTATACAGAATTTCGCAATACCATAATTATTCAGCTTAAGATAACCTGACTATGAAAAAAATAATAATTTAATAATACAAGTAAAATTGAATTGAAGAGTTTTTGAAGACATTAAAAAGTTTAAATAACTTTCATTCAGTGAGAGTGGTACTTCAGTGGTAGTTTAAGATGTTCATCAATTTAAATTACTAACTTGTGAGATACAACATGCACCACAACCACTTTTTATTTTTTCTAATGAAAGGTCTTTCAGAAGTCCAAATCTGAAAAACAATTAGTATGAGAAGAAGCCAGTTATCCAGAAATAACTAGATATAAACACACCTCCTCATGAATCTTAGTAATCTCCCGAGCCATGACGCATCTCCTGCAGCAAATTCAAAGAAACAGTAATACAAATTTTGAGAAGTATATCGATATTCATAACTTAAGAAAATGAAAAGAAAAAAAGAAAAAAAAGTTGTCACAAGCGAGTATGGCTAGCTTTAAGACCTAAAATCTTAATCTTCTGGGTCAGACTGGGTTCCAGACATGTACTTTAGCCTTTTTCTCGTGTGAGCCAACACTTATAAAGCTCTGAATATATGTATTGTAAACATAATTTACTTGAAATTTGAAATCATTCAATCACTAAAGAGAATAAATTAGGCTGTAAAACTTAAGAAGGAGATCCTCATACTTGGTGTTGTCACACGATCCTCTATTATTATAACAATATCCTCATAACCAATTTACCTGGAGTCACCAAAGACCGAAGAAGTCTCTTCAAGAAATTGACAGAGCTTATGGGGTGGAACAAAGAATATCTGCGTGGTTGCCTCGTTTGCCGAAACAGACAGCCTTTCTCTTCTTGTCCCAGCATGTTTAGGAAGAAATCCAACTGCATAAACACAATGCTGAGGTTTAGAAATAACATCACTAAGTTGTTTAAATTCATCAAAGCATACCATAACGAGTTACCAAATGTAAACTCATCAGTAGGCAATCCCGAGGCTGAAACAGCAGCTACCAAAGCAGATGGGCCAGGGATGGGCGTAACCGGTATATTCTTATCCACACATAATTTGGCCTGCATCAAGATGACAAATATACATTAAAAACTTCTAACAAAGTTGGGAGTAACAAGTGATCATACCGCTGTGATGCAGAAAAATATAGTCTTACTTACCAAATACAGACCAGGATCACTGATGCCAGGCGTTCCTGCATCGCTGATCAATGCCACAATTTCACCCTCTTGCAATCTCTTTAATACAGCTTGTTCCCTTTGAGACTCATTAAATTTGTGATAACTCAGCTGAAATTCTAAAGCTTATGGTTAGAAATATTATAGTATATTGAATCCACTATGACAATATAAGGGGAGGCAAATTGAGACTTACTAGGGGGGTTTTGATATTGTAATGATGAAGCAACTTCCCTGAATGCCTCGTATCTTCAGAAAGTATTACATCAGCTGATTTTAAGACACGCAGAGCACTGAAACACAAAAAAAAATAAAAAATAATAATAATAATAATAATAATAATAATAATAATAAAATCAAGAAATTTTCAAGAAAAAAACAAATTGAACTTCAAAAATATCTTAAGTGAAACAAATAAATAAGTAATCAAAGTTATAATTCATTTACTACACTACTCTCTCTCTTCCACAAAAAGAGACCCATTTTTTGTAAATCCACTAAACAAGTCAGCACTTTGAAGGGTGATATTATAAAGTGACACAATATCCTCAATTTTAATATAACAATTTACTAAACTAAACACTCGTTACATTTTGGAGCATATATGAAATAAATGATATACTTGCAAATTTTGCAAATGTGATTCTTGTTGTGGAACGGAGAAAGTACTCGACATGTCGACACAAACGAGAAACAATCAAAGAAACAAAATTGTTGTATTAGGCAATTACCGCAGAGTAATATCTTCAAGATTGCCAATTGGGGTTCCTACTAGATATAATCCAGGCTTCAAATCACCCTACAAGAATTAAAACGCATTTGCCAGAAATAAGAAATTGAGCAAATAATCTCTTCCAACACCTCAAAATGATCCCAAATTAAGCTTTCAATAACCAAATTAATCAAAAATAATAACCAGTGACTTGACTGGAGCTCCAACAACATATGAAAAGACTGAGATCAAAAGATTACCTTTTTTGATGGTTGTAGTTGCTGGGGAAAGAGCTCGGAGGATTCAGTGAGGTTTTGAGAAGTACTAGAACAGAAGAATGAGAGAGAAACAATTTTTGTTGGGTTATGAAAAAGGGTCGAAGAAGTCGTTGTTGTCGCCACTTTTGGGTTAAATATGATGAACTTTGGAGGTCTGGAATGCCAAGGAAGAGCCGTGGCGATGATGGAAGCTTTGGCCATTGAATGAAAGCGGCGCAACGACATTTGCCCCTCCCTCTGGCTTTGCAGGAACGTGAAATTGAGCCCATCGGGACTAGGGAGTACTGAAAAATTATTACGAAAAAGAAGTCTATTTTTAAAAAGTTATTACAAAAAAATAATACTCAAAAATTAAAAATATTTATAATTTTTAATATAAATATATTTATAAATTTTAAATTTAAATTTAAATTTTTTTATTTTTATTTTTATGTTAATTTAAAGAAAATACAATTTATAATTTTACAAATATATTATATTAAAATATGGAAGTATTTTTAACTTTAAAAAGGCGAGAGAATTATTAAAATTTACTCCATCAAAAAAGAAAAGTTGAATTTATATTATATTGGAGGATTGTTATTTTTTTAACGATGAAAATACCTTAAACCATTATTTTCTTTCTTTAAACAACAAAGGTGCTTTCTACTAGTATTTTTGGGTGTGTCGGGTAATTGCTACTTACTACAGAGGGATGAACTCAAATTGAAAGAGTTTTATACATCATTGTTTTTTTTTTTTTTTTTTTTTTTTTTAAATAATAATAAAATTGGATTTTATAAATCATTGTTCTGTCCAGTTTAAGTGGATAATTAAGTTTTTGTGTTGGTAAACATTATACTTTTCAGATTTTTAGAAAGCTACAAATAAGATTTAACTTAATAATGTCGATAATATAGGAGTATATTCTTTATAGCCACGACTACATACATGCTTTTCATAATTCGGTTATTTATGATAACTAGTAGACTGAGTGCAGAAAACAGATGTGCTACATTTAAATATACATCAATCCTTGCGTACCTAAAAGGACCCACGTGCATAGAGCTACCAATACAGTTATCAATTTATTGAGGATAAATGAGTCAATCCATCCAAACAAGACGTGCGACTCTAATAATGGAGGGTATGAGATTTATCGACACCCACCCACCCACTCACTCTTGAAGGTAGTTATCGAACTTTAGTTGCAACTACTCCATAATATTAGTATCTTGTATCATCAATGCCTTGGGATGTAAACTTTCATATTGTCAAGGCATCATCTCTTTTCTTGTTTTATAACGTAATTAATTCATAATCAAACAATAATGACTAGCCCCTTTCAACCTGATCATCAACCTTTTACGGCCAAACATTGGGTCCTGCTAAAATAATAGTATCTTTATTTTAGCAGAAAATTATTGCCCCTAATAAGAAGTGGAAATATAGACATCATAATATATAATCAAAAGGGAAACACAAAGGGATCAGTTTAAGGTTCTGTTAAGTCTGAACCAGAGTCAAATAAGTAAAAGCCCTAAAGAAGGCCACTACTGATTTACAACAAGTACTCTCAGCATTGCCTAACAATTGGCTTTCAACCTCTCTTTCTTTTTTTCTTTTCTCTTTTTTTTTTTTTTTTCTTTCCGTGCAGTTCGGAAAGACGGCATTTTTCATAACTCGCATAACATAGAAACAAGGTGTTTGATGGCAATGACTCTCCTTACACTTTGTCATCATGGAACCACCACCTTGTCTCCTTTGGAGATCTACCATTCCTGCAGTTCTTCACGTAACGATCATTGTCCGCTGGCCGTTGCTGCAAACACAACAACAAAAACCTTTTAAAACTGATGATTCATTCTAAAAATGACATGCATAGGAAGTTCTTTTCCATTTTCATCTTTTTTCGGGGGAGCTTATCCTCTTTTTTTTCCCTATATAAAGTCAATGGGGCGATGATAATAAAGTATCTATCACAAATAATTGGCAATTTGTAATCAAACCTTGGCTGTAGAGCTTGACAACATGGAGAGAATGCTGATGCAGATGGAACTTACGGTCATGGCCGGGGACCACGAATCATACAATATATCTGTACATGGAGAAAGTAAGCACCATTATACATACAAACTGCCAGTCACTCAAACACTTGCCTAGAGAATTCACAAGATTACAACGCACGATGAAGCAGGTACTCCTATAAACCACCATTGAACAACCCCTTAATGAAATTAATAGTATAAAAGATGACTATGCATATAGAAGATCAAAGACCATACATAATCCCTCCCAGAGTACTGAAAAGCCGTGACTTACATTAACAAGTACCTCTAGGACCAGCTGCAGATTCGCAGCCACATAGGTGACTTTTAGTTCTGCTCATCACATCGATCATGACCTTCATAGCCTCTAACAACTCTAACACACAAATCCCCCCTCTCTCACAAAAAAAAAATAAAAAATAAAAAACACAGGAAATCATAACTTTTATACGCATGCGGATACAAATGCATACACAACCAATACGAATGAAACATGCTACTATAGTAAGGACCTTTTTCCATAAATTCTTCTCCTCAACATAAAACCATAATCTTGTCTAACCAATTCACATCCCTCTAGCCTCCAGATCGCAGACCAAATGGCAAGGAGATTAAATAGAACATTTCTCCATCATTTCTGGAGATTTGCTACCAGCTTCTTTAGTGAAAGTTGATTAGCACTTGAAGAGAAATAGAAACAAAATAACATATCTACTTTGCCAACATTTAGATACTACAGGACAATTTAATTCATCTATAAAGGCGCATAGTTCATGAACATTTGCCCATTTTCATGAGCATATAATAAGTTATTTCTATATATGACAAGAAAAAATAAATTAAAATTACTATATGATGAAATCTGAGAAAATATTGTTTGATGAACTTGACAATTGTGCAAGCCCTCTTAACTCCAAGGGAGCAGCACGCTCCGTATTGGCACATTGCATCTTGTGCATATCCATACATCTCAGACTCACCACAACCTAAATGGCTCTAGTTTCTGGTTACCAAAACATTTTCGAAAATGAGGGTTGTGTAAAAGTTAATAGATTGAGGAAAGCATGCCGAAAGCAAGTCTGGCTCCAAGTATGGGACTGGAACCAACAACCTTGAAGAAGTTATTCCTCAAGGCTTCTATCATTCCTCCCACCCTTTGGGGTTTAACTTCTTAGCTTTACCTCAGGGTACAGCTGCAATCAAGCCCAAACGACAGGCATCACATGGCCTACCTACAATATTCATTAAGGAGGGAGAGGAGGAGGAGGAGGAGGAGGGGTGAAGAAGGAATTTACAAGCATTCCACTGTTTCAGCAAAGGAAAGAAATAATGCAATAACCACGCACATAAAATTACTAAAAAAGCGGAGAGAGAGAGAGAGAGAGAAAGAGATGCTTGCAAGTATAAATAATTATATATCCAAGAGAAAGAGTAGAGAGACAAACCTAAACAGATATGGCCATTGCTATATATGTGAGGGTGAAGTGGAGCTGGAGGAATGAAAACAACCTGTTCAACCAAAACATTTCAGACCAAACCATTACCTCCTTAGATAAGAAGAAAATTGAAAGTTAACAATGCATTAAATGGTATGTAAATTCGGAATTGGAACTTGAAGTTATAATGCAATTCAAGTTTAATAATAATTCAAACTGAGTTAGAATTGGAATTGGAATTTTATTAATTACTCCTCTACACCAATTTGTTTAATGTCACTTATATTGACATTATCAACTCGCCTTTAGTTGGAACACTATCAAGTAGGGTAAAGTGCGCTAATAGAAAAAAAAGGTTAATATGGAAGAGAACAAAACTTCAAGACTTTCAAATTTCTCAAAAATTGGTGAAATGTCAAAAACGGAACAACTAATTTGGGACAGAAGGATTGCAATTTTTAAATTACAATAATCCGGAATTTAGAGCTGTTAAACAAAACCAAAATAACTGGCCATGCTAAATTGAACCGAGTAAGTTTGGGCAGCTATATCTGTAACTTATACAACAGAGGTGATTGGAGGAAAAACAGAGATTACTTCAGCCAGTTGCCGGCTTAGAAGGAAAGTAGCGTTTTTCCACTGACCGGCCGCATTGACACATAATACGCAGGATAAGGTATTACAACAAGAATCTGGCAACATTTACTCATGACAGCTGTGAAAGCTGATGACACGTGTGGTCAACACTTTGCTAGTTTTTTTTCAATAAAATAAAATAAAAATTTGTCAGTCTGATACTTCCCCAATTTAGGCGTTCATGTACCAATTTGGGTGGTTTACAAAGGGAAGTTTCTCTCTCACTCCCTCTCTATCCAATTATCTCCTTCAGACTGGACCATAAATCTGCTGGTGCTCTCGCTCTTCAATGGTTTGCCGTTGTTCTCTCTCCAAA
>JAUMHB010034434.1:3780-20460 GCA_032359685.1 Pittosporum tobira | reverse complement strand
ATGGTATTTCTTACTGAGCTATTTGAGCTCACTCATTTGTCTCATATTCATTTCAGGTGTAAATAACTGATAGCAGTGTTATTGGGGGAAATGAACTAGAGGTCCAGTTGCTTAGATGTTTCTGCTACGTACTATTAGCTAAAAGAATAATTTGTGTAGAGTGTGCTGTATAATATTTCTAGCATGATATGTTGTATAATATTATAACCTTGTATACTTTAAAGTCTTGTATATTTGTAAGTTATGAAGTTATTAATAAATTGACAAATCAAGTCGAGGTGTGGATGCCCAGATTTGGGGGTGTCATAAGCCTTTTTCAACTTATAGACCTTTTCATCTTGGCCATTAACAACAAATCCCTACGGCTGTTCAACATACACATCTTCATCCAAAAAACCATTAAGAAATGCAGACTTAATATCAAATTAAAAAACATTCCATTTCTTTTGAGCCGCTAATGCCAAAACCATTCTAACAGTCTCAAATCTAGCAACAGGAGAAAAGGTTTGAAAATAATCAACCTCATGTTTTTGAACATATCCTTTGACAACTAACCCTGCCTTGTGCTTTTGAATACTTCAATCAGGTTAATATTTCACCTTGTAAATCCATTTCATACCAATAACCTTCTTTTCTGGTGGCAAGTCTACAAGCTCCCATGTGTCGTTCTTTTTAATGGCCAATATCTCTTCCTTCATCGAATTCTCCCATTCTTCTTTTCCGGCAGCTTCATCATAGCTTACGAGTTCAACAACCATGAGAGCAAGAGAGGTTGCATAAATATCAGCCAAGGACTGCAACCTTCTTGGTGGTGTTTCACCTGCATAAATATCAGTCAGGGACCGAAACTTTCTTGGTGGTGTTTCACTGTCGGTGGATGATTCACTCCGACTAGTTGGGCTACTGATTGGAGAAGTCTGTGGAGTTGCTACATCTTCTTGTGCCTGTGATGATTTAATATCATCTTCTCCAAATGACAATAGCTGGTTAGTAGTACTTTCTGACTGCCAAAAACTGTTTTCATCAAAAACACCGTTGAATAATTAGCTTCTTGGTAACCAGATTATACAAACGATAACCTTTGGTCTCATCACTATACCCAACAAATATACACTTTTCGCTCTTCTTATCCAACTTAGTACACTCAGTTGAATCAATTAAGGCATAAGCAATGGAACCAAAAATTTTTAAACCACTTACATTTGGCTTATTTTTCCACCAAACTTCATACGGTGTCTTAAACTTACAGCAAAAATGATACCAAAAATGTTGGAAATTTGCTATATTAACAAGTTACAGTAACACTCTACCACAAGCTGTAAACTTACAGCAGTATTATACTACAGCAAGAACAGAGAAATTAGGCGTAACAATGATGGAAATGATGGAGAAACACCTTTTTTTATAGATAATGAATTCAACTTCTTTACTCATGTACAAAAGATGACTCAACCTATATATAGGCAATTGACACACTACTTGTTTAAATAAAGAAACAACTACTTCCACTTTTTCTTTGGACCTCAAGAATAGTATTTGCACCTAAAAAATAGATACACTACTTTTTCACTATAGCTACTATTATTTGACTCATTCATTACATTAAATAAATAAATAAATAAGAGACATGCATCATATTTTATCATAGATAAGGGGAATAAGGTCCATTGGTACAGGCTCGATCTCCGAAACGACGTCGGCGAAGACGATGATCTCCTCAATCCCGCACCCTTGAAACCTTTCAGTAAGGTCCAACAAATTCCTGGCTTCGAGACTCGTACCATTATCGGCTTCAGGTCCTTTTTATACTCTTTTGCCGGTTCGTATGTTTGTCGCTATGATACTTCTAATCCCGAACGAGACATCGACAAGCCCTGGGAAACAGTGTCTGATATGAAGCAATTTAGGGTATGCCCTAATGTTGTGGTTCTTAATGGAAAAATCTATGTCATGGGAGGCTTCTATGTGGAACTTTCAAAGAATGTTAATGCCAATGAAAAAACCCTGAAGAATTGGGCTGAGATTTATGATCCAGACAGTAATACATGGTCGACTTTAACCGTGTATAATGTTGTTCAGGGGAAGGAAGTATCCCTTTACTTAATTTTGAATCCCAAACGAGACCCTGGATTTGATTTTACTGCCGAGGCTCTTGACTCATCTCACATTTTATTTGTTAATGATTCCCACCGTTCTTACTTGTACAATGCCCATGACAATTCTGTGAAGTTAATAGAAAAAAATAGCGGGAGGGCTTTGTTTTTTCCCGACGCATTTGTGAAGGGAAACATGCAATACATGATTGATTGGGATACTGGTTTGCTAAGTGGATTGAGGATGGACAAATCTGTTTGGTATGAAAGCAAACAAACTTTCTGTGGGGGACTTGAAGGCGGTTATTATGAGGGAGCAAACAATCATTTGTTGCTTCGCGTAGATAGTTTGCCTGATTGTGCTAAGAGGTTCCACGTGATTTGGTTTGTAAAAGGAGGAGCTACGAATGAATATGATAAAATGTACTATAGAGTTATTGAGTTTCCAGAGGAAGTCAACTCAAATCAAGTAGGGAAGAAGCTGCGTGACGTCTCCATCAAGTCTACCAAATGTTACTCTATTCCTTTCGGGTTACTTTTTAGAGATGGTCTGGTGCTGTAAGTACTATTTTTACCAATACTCCCCTTGTGAATTAGTTTTATGTTATAGTTAATTGTGAGTATTTTGTTGCTATTTATTGATATGTAGGAAAATGCTGTAATGCTAGAAGCTACTTCTATTTTTGCCTGATCTACGTGCAAAGTTATGTTAGCTGTGCCAGGTTTATGACAATAGTGTTAAGTTTGATGGGATGGTTGGACTTTATGTTTCTCTTCTCTTAGTAACGGTGAGTAAATGATTGTGCTGGTCTTTAGGGTTCAGAAATAGATAAGAATTGGAATTTATCGCTGGAATGTGCATAATTGCTGTTGGAGCTGGCTATTGGGCTTTTGTCACAGGTAAGATTGCGTTGGGTTGTGCTGCAGCTGTGGGCGGCAATAAAGCTACTGGTTTTTGGTTTTTGTTTCTAATAGGGATAGCTAGCGACGGAAGTGAAAAAGATTAATATTAATTTAAGATTGGGATTAGGGAATAGTCACGTATTTGGGACTGGTGGGGTAGGTTCTGTGATGTATGTGACTGGTCCTGGTGTTTGCTTGATGGCCATGAGTAGGTTGATGAATTGATGAAAGGAGGACAGGGGGTTTTAATATATGGTCGGGGACAATGAATTTAAGCTGAATTAGAGATGCATGGATGAAATCAGTTGATAAAGTTGGACTCTGGTATCAATATGGTGGGGGGGCTGTGATTAGGGTTTAGGGTTAGGTCCGAATTCGAGAAAGAAAGAGTAAAAACTCACAAATCAATACACACTTCAAAGCTTAATTATAATGATCTCCTTCACCCTTGGATGACTTGATTAATACAACCCCATGTAATAACAATAATAATAGTAATCGATCATGATGATAATAATAATCATCATCATCTTACCAAATCCTTGCTTTTACATTTTTTGTTTTGAACTCGTTGGTAATGTTTTAATTAGTTTGCACTTTCCAGATTTTCTTATATGTATGACGTATCTTGCTGAGCATTAATTGATTGTTTCAGGGCTCAAAAGAATGAGTTAAAGGAACTTGCGGAGTCCACCTGTAAAGAATCAGACAAGCAAACTGTGAGTTAATTAGCTTCAACTCAAATCTTTTGTTTAACGTTATACGTACAGATGCTTCTTTTCCTGCCTGTGGTTTAATGCAACCTGATTTTCTCAATAAATGTCATTATTTTTTTCAAATCTGGTATAGTCAGCTGATGATCGAGGAGGAGACTCGAGCTTTAAAACTTGAGGTGTGAGTGAACTGCTTCATCATATGGCGTGCATTTGCTGGATAAATTGAATTTACTTTGGCATGTAAAGCTGGGTATGATGATGCTTACAAACTGTGTCTACGCTCACAGTTTTTAGGTCTCATTCTTTACATTTTTAGATATGATTTGAAAATGCCATTAAATTTGGAGTATATATATGACATTTTTAGATATGATTTGATAATTGTGGTGAGATTTTAGGGAGAGAAAACGGAGTGCAGGATATATTTGCAAAAATAATTAAATTTGGAGTAAAGATGTGTTTTATAATTTATTTTGTTCTTATATTTTAAAATAAAATAAAAACTCATTTTGCTAGTTTTTATATTTTAAAATAGATGCAGTATTGTGCTTTAGAGTTCATTGCATGCAAGAGCTTATCGTAGTGCAGTACATATGATTTCTGGGGATCTGTCATTACATGCAGGCATCTCTGCTTAAATTGAGTAATAACATATACCAAAAAGGAATATTAAACAAAAGGGAATAACAAGAAACATTTCGTACGATCTCCGTTCGAAAATATGAAAATAATATCAACTTTTAAATGTTGATTTGAAAATGCCATTAACGTGAATTCATTTGATTCTTGAAACAATTATGTTTTGCAACTTAATTATATTATTTTTCAAATATTCAAGATTTTCATAATAAATTCACTTGCTATTAAATTTAAAAATCTTAAAAATCAACATTTTAAAGTTAATAATATTTTTATAATTTGAAACGGATGTCTATCATAAGACAGTAGTTTTATATGTCGCGGCCACTAGTTCCGTCACGATCTGATCCATAAGAAGAGACTTCGGTCACACTTGAACCAGAAAATGAAGAACAAGAAGAGTAAGATGAGGCAGGACTTGAATAACTCAAATTTCTCGCTGTAGAATCGTAATAGATGGGCTGAATCATTTCACCTACTGTTTCCGAACTCCCAATCTTCAGAAAAATGTGACAAAGAACCCAATCACAGATTTGGTTTATAGAATGCTGCAAACAAAACATAAAATCAATGCTAAAAAATAACAGGCTGAGCGTGAAGTAAATCAAATTTGAAATTAATTCAATGGCTACTTATATGCACACACACACGCACGCACAAATGCATGTGTACCTGAGTCGTCTGGTGGGAATTTGAAGCTGCATTTCCTGATTGAACAAGGCGATATTCCTGCATGACCCAATTGGTTTTGGACCAATGCGGAGGCTTGCCTTTGTAGAAAACAAGTGTTTTCCTCATTCCCATAATAACATGTTTCCTATTTGGGCAGATGATTTGTTTATCCGACCCGGTTGCTTTCCAATAACCACCACCAGTTGCTCGATTAGTTCGGTTCCCATTCCGGTACTTGACTTCCTTCTTGCTGAAAAAGTATCTATCCTGCTCCAAGTCACCTATATAAGGACCACATTTTGGGACATTAATAACTAGTCCTACATAAAATGAGTTTATAAAAAAAAAAATCTACGGATACGTGCATGGTCAGACCTGGCAAGTTCCAAGGATCGTACTTGCAGATATTGTCAATGTCAGGAATGATGGATGCAGGCAAAGGGCAGGAGGTTATTTTACGTGCCAAGTACTGAAAAACAATTTCTTCATCTGTTGGCTGAAATCTAAATCCAGGCGGCAATCTGATGGCGCCATCTTTGACAAAATTGAGCTTCTCCATGTTATATTAACCTCTTCTAGAAACTTAAATCTCTGTTCGGTTAAATGACTTGAAGCTCAAGCAGAGGAATGGAGCAGTTTGGTCTTTAGAATGAAGTACGTAGCGATTTATATAGCTTGCTAGATGCATGAATAGGTAAGATACTTGGGTTGCTAATTGGCTAATCAGGGACTAATTAATTATTTGCATGCCATAATAATGATGTTTTCACCCAATATATCTTTTCGATTTTTATGCATGGGGACAATCTCTTCTTACTGGTAACATTTCTTGACGCACAAATTTATATTTTTCTTTTATTTTGGAGTAACGAATGAATAAAAGCATGGATAAATTATAAGTTTCAAACAGTTAGAAATTAAGTCGAATAATAAAAAATTATTTAAATTGTTTTCTATTTTTTTTTAGTAATGAACGATAGAAATAGAGATTAGCTTTACGAGTTTCAAACAGTTGCAAGTTAAGTTGAATAATAAAAATTTATTTATTTATTATTATTTTTTATAAATATTTATTTAATAGTCGTCAAGTATATGTTAATGACAATTAATAGTAAAAAATTGCTTTGTTGGATATCAAAGGCCACCCACGTGCAAAGGGATTGATAATGTTTAATTAATTAAGTGAATCCAAATTCTTTGTTTTCCTTTATTGGTTCTTTTAATATCTTTTTTAATTACTCTAATTGGAGTGCCAACTTTAAAGCATGCTTTGGGATCATCTAGAAATTATTCGCTTTATAAACATGGCTGATACTGCTGCATGCCTTTTTTACGAATTAAAGTCAATTAAAGCAACAAGGGAAACATGTCCTTTAAATACTACTATCTTTTTCCCTTTCTTTTATTTATTTTATAGTTTGCTTTTGAGAATTTTGACTTTTAAGTAATTATTTTTTAACTTAACCTTACTTCAGCAGGTCTAACCCAAACGTTCAGTAAGGGAATTGTTTCATACTAATTACACGAATCAATTAACAAATAAGCCAGCTCTCATAATTACCTGTTTACTAATTGCTTATTATAATCACTAAACACACACTTACTTTGTATAATTAGTGGAGATATGACATTGAAAGGTAATTGATCCACCTAACCTTCCACCATTGTTGAGATTTTTGACGAGCGAAAATCCTGGTATCATGCTTTATAAGTTGACAGTTTGCCCTAAATGAAAAAATTTTATTAAAAAAAAAAAAAAAAAAAGAAATATTAAAAGTTATGCTTTGAAATAATAAATAGTAAAGCAAAAAAATGACTAATTTGAATTTAGAGAGGAAGCTTGATTTGGTACTTTGCTTCGTTGAGAAGATGTCGCTTTTGGTGCACCTTTGAAATAATAGTGTCATAAAGTCAGCTCCATTACAAGAAAAAAGCATAAAAATTAGATATGGCCGCAACAACTTATTCAAACCTCCTTCCTCTTTCTTCTTTTATAAGTAATCGTTGACAAGATTGTAACATATGGCAACTGACATAAATTTGTGCTGTCCGAATTAACTGAACATAATTATTTAATTACTTGAAGAAAAAAAAATGATATTTGATTATAATTATTATATAAATAAAAATATTCTTAAAATAAATTTTCTTTTAGAGGTAGGGTAAAATATCATATATGAATTGAAAAATTAAGAATATTATGATATTTTATGGATTGAAACAAAAACTTATCTTTAATTTAGAATGTCTCAAAATAAATAATTATTTCTAATTTTGAAACAAAATTGGTGTATGATACGCTGGTGATGCACCCTTAAGTGTGTGTAATGTGAAAATTATAATACTCCACTACATAATACTTTATCCGTTTCAATACTAGAGCTACCTTAAAAATTAATGACTTTTACAAATAAATTATTTTTTAAAATCTTATCCCCAAACACATTCTATTTTGAAACATATTTTTTTTAAAGATGATATGGAATTTCATCTATATTTATAATTAAAAAAATAAATTAAGAATATTATAACTATTTATTATTTTAAAATAAAATTTTATTTCTAATTTTAGAACATACCAATAAGGATAATCAATATATAATATAAATATAAATGGATAAACACTAAGTCTATTTTTTGTTTACTTATTGAGTACATCAGCATGAGTCAACTGAGTTTTTTTGTTCACTCATCGAGTTATTTTGAGGTCATGCAACTCAGACTTTTGATATACAAATCCAATATTAGCATAAATATTATTGAATATAATAGCCATAAATAAGATTAAATATGTTCATATAAATCATTGTCTATTTACATTTCCACATGGAAATGAGTCGTATATATTTACGAGGCTAGAATAGCAGATAAAAAAAAAGACAAGTAGATTGTTGGAAAGTCATAACATAAATATAATATTATTAGCATCAATATATTACTCTCTTCATCTTAAAGTAGGACATAGGGAATATGTAAATAGACAAATTATGAGCATATTCTCCTGATTTTAGTTCATTTACTTGGTTAACTTAGTACTATTAACTTTAATTGTTAAACTCAAAATGAGTTGACTCTAGACTCACATCTTAAATTTTATATGAAGCCCATTTCAGTGGAAGCCCACAATTGAAGTGAAATCAACATAGGAGAAAAACCCTATTAAATGGATAAAAAATATAGCTAATAAAAATTTAAAATTAATTTTAAAGCGTGGAGTAAAATATAACGTCATTATATTTAACTATATATACAAAAAGTTATGATTGAATTTAATTGCTTTAAATATTTATAATTTTATATGTCATATTAAGCTTACAAGTATACACACATATCAAACTAATTATTTTTAATTTTGGAATCGGTCAACAAAAAATAGATTAGTATTTTGCACAAAAGCTTCACAGGCTATACAAGTCCAAAATGAATACTACTATATATGTATCTATAAGGGTGTTTATAAATTGGGCCATGAATCAAAATGATACCATTAGTGGAGCATGCAAGCAAACGAAAGCCCAACCGATTCTGAAAAGACCTACAGCCTGGTTATAGATTAGGCATAACTTGGGGGACTCCAAAGGTTTATGGACTTGGGTCATCAAGAAAAGAAGGTCTATCCCATTTGCGATGAAATGAACAGATTGTAAATCAGTAATGACTTGACTTTTAGCCCCAAATATGATAGGGTAAACATAAGCTAAAAATGTGAGTTGAAGTACTAGCCCATACTAGAGCTTTACACGGGCGGAACTTCCGAAAACCCGAAACCCTCAAGTAATTTTGGCCCCAAGTAATTGAATTGGAAGGGTATGTAAGTAATTTTAATGGAGTGGTCCTAATATTATCTCTAGGCCCCAAGTAATTGAATTGGGCCTTTAGACGTGGCGGGCCGTTGGTGATTTAATCTGTGGTTTATGTTTTCCTCGATTACGATTAGGGTTTCTGCGGAATTTGAATTGGACGACAGCCTTTCTTTGAAGATTGGTAGTCATCACTAATATTCTCCCATGGATCCTGGTGCGCAGCAATTGTTAAGCGATCCCCGTGTGCAGCAAATGATCAGCGTAAGTTACTCACTTAGCAATTAATTATATTTATGTGTGGAAAGCAATTCCGACGAAATGAAGCTTAATAATTCTTTTACTGAGTTATATTATCAATTGTTTTCATATTCAACATCCTGACCACTAATCAGCCATAGCTCTAATGGTGCCCTTTGAGTTTAATATAATAAAAATTAAAGAAAAAATATCCGAACAAGCTTAAAAAAGAGTAGTAAGTTTGTAAAAAAAGAATATTTAGAGGGCTATTTATGTATATCTGGGAGAGGAGTCAATGATTTTTCCCCCCCTTTCTACTGAAATATATAGTAATTCCCTAAAAAATTAATTGATTTGTTTCTTTTCCTTGAAACCTGTTTATTGTTAGCCATTTCAGTTCCATAATTATTTATCCACTTATTGTTGGAGTGTATATCTTGCACTTTTCCTTATGTTGTCCATTTCTGTAGGTCCATGGCTCAGAGTATTATTAATCCATACTCTCTCTTTAGAAGAGTCCCATATTCAAAAATGCAAACTCGAAGAATATTTTTTTCGATGTTTACCCCTAAATATAGTAAGTGTTTAGTTTGTAGTGGTTGCATGATAGTGAAATTGTTATGTTAAACCGTAGGACATTGTGTTATTTGTGCTATCATCCCAAGAAATTGGGACAATTTCTTTGAAAAAAAAAAGATTTGGAAATTACAGAGGGTGTATTCTGGTTTTATTCTTGGTAGTTATTGGTGAGCTGACAATATTGTATGTTAGAGAAAATGTGCTCGAGCTTATCTGGTACTTTGAAGTAGACTAAGTAGTGTGCTGTATTATTTACAGATATTTTTTGAATGAAAATTTGAGCTTCCTGCTTTTCTAAAATAAATAAATTTGACCTTCATGTTTGTCTGATGCTTTTAACTGCTTATAAGTTGCTTCAGCTACAGCTTCAATTTTCCGACTTGTTTAAGATAGAAAGTGGAAGATTTCTTTAAAAATGAGAAGAAACACACGCGCGCGCTTGCGCACACACAAAAAAAAAAAAAAGAAGGAGAAGAAGAAGAGAGAGAAATCCGGCTCAAATATCCCACGCAAGTCCAATCTCTATACAGATAGACAATCAAAATTCCTCTCAAAGCTTGCCTATGGCATATTTCCATGAAACTGCCAGTAATACTATATTACAAAAAAATAAGACACCGGGAACAGCCACAAAACTATGAGACTGCAGTTATTCATCACTCCAAAGACTCCAAACAAGGGATTCATAACCACACCATGGAATGGGATAATGAAGTTGTGGATGAAATTATATAACAATGTAGGATAAACAGTGGGCTCATGTATATACTGATACTCTTTTTAGGCTATTAAGAGTGAGGATATCTTTGTACTCCCTCATAGATGTTTTGACTGGTTAAAAGAAAGCAATTTGATTTGCTTTTGGGTTTTGTGTCAAGCTTCTATTTGAAACACATTGCACTAATCTGGTCTTTTGTTGTTTCCCCTTTACTGAATCTTCATCCATATCAAAAGTATTTCTCTCATCACAAATTCATTTTGTGCAGCAAGATTGATCTGTGAAAGCCTCCATTTTATTAACGTTACTTCTTTATTGGGTCAATACTGAGGTTGTATCGTTGGGTGGGTTATTCCAATCTAACCCAACTGTTTATAAATTACCTAACCAGAGGAATATTAATTTGAGATTACTGGATATTTTGTTTACTCCTGAGATCTGTTTTTATTTGTGGAGCACAACTGCCTCTTACCATTGATTCTGGCTTGTAAATTCACGCAGCAAGAACAGCAAAATGCCGTGCTCGTTGAAACGGTTGCAAAAATTACAAGCGCTTGCTGGGACAAGTGTATCACCGGTACCCCAGGAAGCAAGTTCAGCTCCAGCGAAGCAACTTGCCTTAACAACTGTGGCAAGCGTTACCTGGATACCATGGCCCTTATCGTGAAGCGCTTCCAGTCTATTCAAAATTAAGGAGATAGAAAAGCAGCTGCTTTTTTGCTGTTTGATTTTGTCTTGTCTTATGTTATCAATTAATTATCTCAAGTGAAATTGTTCTGCGTTTATGGTAATATTTGGACCTTTCTATTTGGAGATATAACTATGTCATTTCTTTTTAAAAGTAGTATGAGAAATGATTCAGGCACAAGCTTTTAGGCTGGGTTGGCACCTGATAATAAGTTCTTCTGTTGCTTTTGAAGATTCTGAAATAGAAATGACATTTGGATTAGTTGCACAATGCATGTTTGTATTTGTTTCCTTTTGAAAGATCATTGCATATGGCGTTTGTTTAGAGAGTTTGTACAGGTTAGTTATTTAAGAAAAAGAAAAAGGGAGCTGGTCCCCCAATTTGATCAAACTTTCATGGGGAAACCTTATAACTATTTTGTGACACTAGCATATAAGAGTATTATTTATTTTAAAATTTTGATTTTTGACATTTTTAAATTTAGGTACATGAATTTATTTAGTTACGTAGTTAATACAATTTTAAAAATCTTGAAATATTTGAAAAATATTATTACTTGCAAAAGAAATGTACTCCGTACAACTTTTTCGAAACATAAAATGGGTTTATATCAAGTTAAATTTTAAAATGTTCAAAGTCGACATTCAAAAATCAAAAATACTTTTATATTTTGTGTTTTATATTTTAAAAGAGAGATTATTACTGGAATCCTTTCAAATGTTAGATGATGCATTCTTCTAGTGACAGTACACCAAATCTAAAGGCAAGTCTTTTGTAAGACACAATTTGTCATCTAACAGGTAAGAGCAGTTCACTCAGCCTAGTACGAAGTTGTTTAAAGGTCCCCCAAAGTGGAACACATTTCCACCTGTATTATGGCACAAAGATATTCAAAGAAATACAATTAATATATATATATATATATATATATATATATATATATATATATATTATCGCACAAAGAAATACAATGATACAAAGACCTCATATTCCCCAGAAACAGATATATATACATAAAATCCACACCTGAAACACACTTCACCCAGAACAAAGCCCCCTACAAGCCTTTTTAGTACATCTTCCTTTATGGTCTTTTTACCTTTCCCCAGTGAAATCTTTTTTAACTGTTGACTTTACAGCACAAAGCTCGTCTGTCATTGCCAATTCCTCGTCGTCAAACTGCCATCACTGATGCGATCCGAGTTCCCAACACCGGATGCCATAGCAACAACATCAGCCGGTATATCCCAACTTCCACTTCTCCTTCCCCAACTAGATCTCCTCGGATGTAGAATACTTCGACCCTCTGTCTCCTCCCCTCGAGTTATTCTGCTCAAGTTCGGGGACGACTCAGCCCTGTTCACACCATCATCGTTATTACTGAGAACTCCTTCAACTTGACTTAGACCCGTTGCAGAGTCATCCCAAACTGGCTTCCTCCCAGCTTCTATGTCCCCCATGCTTTTCTTGAAGTTTGGGCTACCAAAACTGCCACCCACCACCCGAGGTGGGACTCCAGGCTCTTTCTGCACCTTTCCCCTGAATTTGTTCTTCGATGGGGGAATACTGGTGAAGAATACCTCCTTAAAGTTCTCAATTACCCCTCTGTTATACGGGTTGGCTCGTCGATCATATCGGTATCGAAAGTTCTCATATGTGGACTGCAAAAACATAAGAGAAGACCTCAAGAGCTGACTAATAAATCTGCCCAGTATTTTTAGTGACATTATATAATCGAGTCCTACTTGGACTTGGATTTCATAACTTAATGGGGTTCTGACTTGTGATTTACCTGATTTGTACTGATGAGGTAAAGATGGAACGCTGTAAGACCGCCAACAAACCAGACTGCTATGAATGTGTATATTATTAGCACAATAGAGGCAGGGTAATTGGTCATTGCCTTCCAGATTGATGTTGTCTCCCTATCCTTAACTCTTAAGATGAAGACCCAGCAGATGCCAAAGACATATATGCAAAGCAGAGTTGCTGAAGAGACAAACATAAAGAAGAATCGGTAGTTCCGCTGCATTTAGAAAGAAACAGCATCAGTATCTCAAGCACGGTGGAAATAATTTGGCAAATAACAAAATTGATCAAAAGGAAATAATTTGGGCAAAGTTGCTTTAATCAGAAGAAAAAATATATAAAAATCATTTGACCTGATAAGCATGTCAATTAATCTCTAATTTTTCAAACAAGGAAACGATTTTAGCAAATATTCTTAAATTTTCAGTAAAAGAGATAAAAATGATATGTAGAAAGTTATTTGCTCACTTTATCATTAAACGAAAGTAGAATTTGTCTATCTGATGAAGTAAAGCTTTAGTATTTCTACTTGTCATCTATCTATACACCCCTTTACTAGGAAATGTATGACTTGGTCCAACCAACCAGCAGGGAAAATGAAAGGTTAAGGACAATCATAGATGAGATGTAGATCAGAAGACAGGTTTCTTAACTGGCAATTATTTCGATGAGTTATACACACATGAATTTATATCTTACCAGTCCAATACACTGTCCAACCCAAGGGCAGTGATGATCAAATCGCTCCACGCAGTTGTTGCATATTGAACAGTGTGAACAGCGTGGTGGTCTATAAAGCATGCAGGTATCGCAATATTTGACCTTCACAGTTATACCATTAACAATTACGTCTTTGATGCGAGGCAAACGTAATGGTGGAGTTTGCCCTGCCCCAACCTCGTTGCTCCCATCGTAACTTTCTGGCTCTGGAGGGTGTGCATTACGAGGAATTATACCGGGATCTCTTCCAGAAGTAAGTAGAAGAAGGACTAACACCTGAAAAAGCGAATACATGGTTAATTCAGTTCCCAATAATAGAATATAAAGTTTTCTAAGTGTAAATTCACCTCTATCAAGTGTAACCTAATTTGCTTCCGATAATCTGACCGTAAACTATTTACCTCCACAAACACCCTCAATAACTAAAAACACAAGATATAGGAAAAAGATGTTTCCAATATGGACTACATTAAAAGTTTAGAAAGCACGACTCACATATATTGTGAATACAACAGCAACGGCCATAACTGAGATCCCAAAACTATCAGAATATTCATCCATTAGTTTTTGGCCAATGAAGCCACAGAAAACAGCAACAGGAGTAACTATAAGGAATATAGACAGGAAAACTGATCTCACATCCGGACCAAAAATCAACCTTCCCTGAAGAAGAAAAACCTGCACAGTAGGAAAAGTAGTTATTGGGTTGAGGAAATCCACACATAAACATGCTATCAAAGCATAAAATGAAGAATTGGGCAGGTCATCATAACATGTCAAATGAGCTAACTTGTTTGAACCATCCTAAAACATTCTCCCCTGATCCTTTTCTACTGAAAACCTGAAGGAGACTTCGATCATTCAACTTTAGTTTCTAAAGGAATCATGTCACTATGTTTCCTGTGACACTTGGCATCAGTTTGGTGCCAAAACGTAGAGTCAGTTTTAAATGCAATAATTCACTTGCAACTCAAACTAACCATTACTTTCCAATTGGCTACAGATAATTGCTTCACTAAGATAATGATTAATAAATCCAAGCAGGACAATCAATTCTACTATCAAATTCATATCTCTAGTCTACTGTATTCTCCTAATCTACCAAGTTTGATTACATTTGTGACTGGCAGACCTTCACATCCTTCGAAAACCTAATTACCAAAATGGTATCGAATTATTCCCCAAACAAAATCCCGAATTAATAAGCTTAAATCAAACCAATGAAACGAAATGGGAAACAAAATTAAACAACCGTAATTCCTGAACTAACTATATGCATAGAGATAACAAAATCAAAAGGTAATATTCACACAAAGAGGTGGCAGTCATCACATTAATTGAATCTTAAACACAGAGTCTATAAATCCAACACAAAGCTCAGTCCCACATAGTAGGAACCCGAATTACACACACAGAAGGAGATAGACACACATATATAGATATAGATATAGATATATAACTTACGTTGCTGCCTTTCCATGTCTGATAAGTTCGGAGCTCGGCCGACCCGTCTGCGACGCCGTAGGTGGAGTCGGAACTCTTGGGCGGAGGTACCACATACATCTCTTTCTCTCTCTCTCTCTCTCTCTCGACCAAGACAACCCAAAAAGTAATAGAAGTAGAGGTCAACTGAAAGAAAAAAGGCAAAAAAAAAAAAAAAGTGTCTCTTGTACACTTTTGACTTTGCCAGTTTAACAATGCGTCAAATTCCGGCAATTCACCACGGAGCAAAAAAAAAAAAAAAAGGTCTCCGGCGGTGAAAAATTCAACCAGTCAGAAGAAACTGCAGGTCAACCAATGGAGGTGTGATTAATTTAGGATTACTACTACGTATTATATATTCTCGTGCTTTCCCATTAATATTAATATTATTAATATATGCTCCTCTGACCCATTCACATTCATTCATTCATCAACTGTTGAACAGCAGGATGTTTTAGGGGATGCGGCTGTCGGCATCCACTTGTGTAACCATGAACTCCATTTAACTAATTTTAATTTTAAATTTATATTTATATTTATATTACTATTTAAAATATTTTAGGGGTTTTGGTTGTTTTTGTCTGGATTACTGCAACTTACCTTACCGTTCTTTGGTTGTGCGGCGGCATTTGGTTTGAAATTCAGCATCACATGGTAATTGATTCAATAACCCCCATGCATGTGTTTCATACACTTTCAACATTAAAAATAAAAATTGTCCCCATTAAAAATTTTGGAAATGCTAAAATATTGTAGTATTTCATTTCAAACTTTGATCTTTAAACGTAACATTTAATTTATTAAAAAGTATTGGTATTAGTTTGAAATATAATTTTAAAAACTTCAAAATGAACTAATGTCTCAATTTTTGAAAAATATATTAAATAAACTTTTTCAAATGTAAAATTGCTCTTTTTTGTATATTTTACAACATTGAGGTAATACTCGTCTGTGTTCAAAAATTATAGATGTTTTGAGTTATACCAAATCGTGTCGGTTAACTTTTATATAAAATAAATTTATTTTAAATTTGAGTTCTATAATTTCACAAATATATTAAATAAAAAGTTAAATAAATATCTCTATTTTTGGAATATAGTGAATATTATATAGTAGATCATTATGGTAGTATATTAGACATTATATTACATGAGTAATACAAAATATATTAGTATAAAGTATGTGTAAAATAGATGTCTAACTCGAGACTGCTTAAATAGCTAAATAAGTAATGTACCTTAAGTAGATTGGAAAAGGAAACTAGAAAGAACATATGCTATTTTATGTTGCTATCAATAAATGTGAAATCCGCTCCTCTAGCAATCTTAAATACCTCTAAAATTTAAAAATCTATAAATGACCTTCTTTTATTATATTGACCCACCTAGTGACTAATTCCACTTGTTCCTTCAATATTGGAATTTCAAATATATGATATATAATCAAACGGTTTTGGCTCGATTTGAAATTGCTCAATATTATCTCTCGCTCACTCACCCAACCCCTTTTCAAAATTTATTTGCAATTCCCATATCCTGATTGATTTTTAAGTTCAATTTGAATTCAATTCAAAATATTAATGAATATAATATAAGTACATTTTAAAGTTCGATTAATTATT
>JAUMHB010034423.1:4037-20462 GCA_032359685.1 Pittosporum tobira | reverse complement strand
CAATAAAGCTCTGAAATCTGCACAAGTATCTATAGAAGCTTCATTTTCTTACCATTTCTACTATGGGTAATGCATTAATTGATCCTCTACTATACTATGTACTTCATCTGTTCCACAATATATGAGTAATTTTTTAAAATATTAAATATTTGGAAAAATATTTATTCATTTGCGTAGTCACTATTTATAAATTATTCAAGTGAGTTTTATTTATATTTATTTTTTTTAATAGAAAAATTACAAATATAAAAATAAAATAAGTTCTAATAAATGTTCACAAATATTTATATTGAATAAGTCTTGAGTGGCTTTAAAAATATTTTTGGGAGAGATAGTTTAAGAGGAAGGGAGTGAAAAAATGGGTCTTTTCAAATCTATTTTACTCTTATATATAAGACTATTAGAATAATATAAAAATTTATTTTATTCTTATATTTCAAAACAAAAAATAGTGTATAAGTTTTAAATATACAGTTATTTTTTGCTGAAGAATGGTCAAAATTATCACGATCGTCCATCAAGTCATCCTAGGACCAAAATTTGACAGAAAAATATTCGAACAACCCAAAAAAAAATTAAAAAAAAAATGTATGCACGCATAAGAAAGAATGGCACCGTCCATAGATGTGCAATTTACACGTGAGTTATCCGTGAGCAAAACATGTTTGTACATACTGTATATCACAATCAGTACATGTTATTTGGCAACGCGAGGTTGAACGGCCGGCAAACATCGGGCCAAAAGATCCTTAGTACAAAAATAGAATAATGTGGTAAAAAAGTCAAGCTTAACGTATTACTTTCTTTGTCTTGAAAATAAAATTATAATTATTAAAAATTTATAAATTACAAAAGCCTTTATTTGATAAGAGAAAAAAAAATTAAATCACTCAAAATTTGAATAACGTTCGTAGACTTTATTGATATACATATTGTGATTTTTTTTAGAATAATTTTTTTTAGATTTTTAATTTTATTTTTAAGACGGAGTGAGTATAACACAATTTACAAAATGATCTAATAAAATTAATAAATAATTTCCTTATAACAATAAATCAAACTTAAAATTTCTTACATTTTAAAAAAAATAGAAAGTATCGAAAAACTCGGTCGGACTAGGACTTCACGGGCAGTAACAAATGGTAAGATAATTAATAATTAGTGGGTTGATTTACAGTAGCTGGAATTTGTTATTTTAATAACACTTTGTTGATTACAATGCCTGATCAGACATGTCTTGGATGGGTAGTGTCCACAAGGTGATTTGGAATCGACAAGTCATAAACAATAAAATACTTGTAAAATAATAATAATAATGTCTTACGTGTGTCTGTCTAGTCGATCGCCAGACGTAACATATCACACACGCACCGTTATAAAATATGCCATAAAAGTATTTTATAAAAAAAATATTTGTTTACTTAAAATATTTATCTATTAATTATTCACGTAAGTTTGTAGTTGTATATGCTTTTAATTTTTTTTTTTTTTATAAATATTTATTAAAAAGATTATGATTATAAAAATAAAATAAATTTTAATAATCAAAACTCGGTAGATACTATGTGATCTAATTAGTAGTTTCATTGTTTTTAACAAATAGCTCATCTTGTCTATTTTTTTTTTTTATCTTATGAAATAAAACCGTTTTGCTATATGCTTTATAATATGATGTTTCATGCATGATATATTATATTATATGAATTTTTTTTCTTTAATAATTTGATAAGTTTTGGGAAAGTTTAGAAAGATTTTTGAGAAAAATGGGATGGAAAAAATGACATGAAAAAATAAAATAAAAAATTAAATTTAGAATATATGTTCTAAAATTTATTTTATTCTTATATTTTGTAACAAAAATGTATACTTCAATATAATAATTTTTTATTTTCTATAAAAAATAAATAAAAAAAAATTAATATGAGTGGACATCATACTAATTTCATTTGTTTAATACATACAGATAATGCGATCTGATAAGCCACTTTGTAACAGCCTAATAGGTCGTCTCTCAGCCAGATATGTGGAAATCCCGTGCTGTTATGCTGTCCACGCAAATTTGACCTTTGCCTGTCGTAAAACGACAAAATTTGTTATATATGTATTTCAGTTCCTCCAAGCATGTTAAGACCCTGTTTGTTTCTCGCAGTTTATTCAAAAACTAATTTACAATTTATTTGATAACACATATTTAAATTTATTTATTTGACAAATTTTTATATTTATTTGACATATTTTAAAAAAAATAAATTGTAAATTTTTTTATTAAAAATAGTTAAAATATAAATTTAATCATTTGTCATGATTAATAAGATATTTTGCATATAAAATAAATATTTAACAAATAAAATGATAACATATAATATAATAAAGAAAAATATCTTATCATTAACTTCTTTCTGTGCATTAGCATATCGTATATTACTTATAATATAGACCAATAAATTACGTCAAAATAATGTATTGAATTGTAACAATAACAAACAGGGCCCAAGAGGAACATAAATGAGCGGAATTGAATATGTTGAAATAAAAATCCAGTCAATATGTTTAAAGTTTGTTCGCAAAATTGATAATCTAAAGAAAATTATTTATGTTCAGAACTTCGAGTGCACTTATATGTCGAATAATTTGAATTGTTCCAGCTAATTTAAATATAAATTTAAAATATCTAAAACTAACTAATATTACTTATTATTCTTAATATATATATATATATATATATATATATATATATATATATTACATTCCCTTTTAGTCCGAGCTAAAAAATTATTATATGAACATATACCCACCGACTTCCCCAGACCTCCCCCTGTCCGTGTGTTACTACTTGCTACTTCCCTCGTTTTCCTCATTTAGCTGTTAATGTTTTTGAAGAATATCCTGATTTCTGCATTGCTTGTCACTTGCACAAAGCAACCGTTTCCGACCACATCTTCTGCTACAATCCCACTTGACCCTTGTGATTATTTATAAGCCTGATTGAGCCTTTTCTCCTCGTCTCCGTACGGGTTTATTCCAAAATTTACTCACATTCCTGTTGTTTCGTTGTTAGCCAGTGATTTTTAAACTTAGATGAAAGACTCCCAAGATTTTTCTTGTTCTCTACTATATCGGCAGGGAATCTTGAATATTTTTTTTTAATGTATAACTTGGATAATCATCGAATATTTTAATCTGAGCTACTCTTATATTTAAGGTTTTGATTTGGGTTGATTCTAGATTTGTGGTCAGAATTAAGTTATTGGGGTTTCGAGAGGGAGTACAATGGAGTTAAAATTGTTTGATTCAAATTCGTTTTGTGGTTCAAAATGGATGTTTTCGAGCTCCAGTCATATGGTTGGTCAAAAAGTCTCTCCACAGCTCTGTCGTTGCAAAGGTAATGACTTTTGCTCTTGAAAGTTGATTTCTTCTAGTTCTCATTTCTAACTCACTGCGTCTAACAAGAAGAGTACCGTTTCAAAAATTTGTGAGAATATATTTTCATTCTAGATTTATCGATCTAATATGGTAAACATTAAGTTTAGTTGTGCCGGTATGACATTGCAAATTATCCTGGAAACTTGAGATTAATTAAAATAGAACTCTTTCGAGCAAAAAGAATTTGGGAATTGGGATTCTTTTTGTCGAACGAAGGGAATATATGTTTTCTGGTGATTTGATTTTGTATGGAAAGATATGGGCTTGTTTTACTTTCTTTGTTCTTTAGATACAATTATAGTACAATGATATACACCTGGGTGTATCTCAGTGTGAATCAAAGTTTACCTTATACCTCCAGAATGAATGATTTGCTTTTTTTTTTCGTTTGATTTCTCTTTTCATTTTTTGTTTTTTAGGAATTTATCCAAGGGCTGCTCACATAAGTACTTCAGAAAATGCTATGAGCTCAATTGGGAAAGAAAAATTTAAGGTGGTGGATACTTACACATTCCGTATGAATGGAGTTAATGGGGCAAGTCCAACTACATATTTTAGTTCAAGAGTGTTTGATTCGGTAGACGATGAGTATGGTGGAGTTGTGGTTAACCCGGAAAGATTACCATCTAATCCTAGTGTGTTCGCTTCTATTCTCCGTTCGTCTCTTTCTCGCTGGAAGATGAAGGTAATTTTTTCCTATTCTGTCTAACCCACTGAAGAGCCCAGTTATCAAACTTGCAAGCTTCATGGATATACTTCTAATCCATGTTTATCCTTAAATACAATGACCGTTTATTCAATAGTGGTGATATGATAGTGCAATTGTGATGTTAAAGTTGTAGATGTTGTGTCATTTTATACTAACATTGAAAAATCGGACTCTTTTTGAGTATCACAAATAAGACTCTTTCTATGGAACAGATAAGAGGTAGTGTTTCAATTGCTTTTTCTTTCTGCTACCAAGGAGGGTAGACAAGTAATTTTTTGGAAGAACTAGGAAAATCATTTGATTTTGCATTTGGAATTCCATTTGTGGGTCATTAGCAATATTTTATGTTATTCAATTGCAGGGGAAGAAGGGAGTTTGGCTTAAGCTCCCGCTAGAAAAATCTGAGCTTGTTCCCATAGCTGTGAAGGTAAACAGTTTGTTTTAAAATGCCATTTCTTCATCTTATTGTATTATTGTCAGTGCCGTATTTGAAATGTGATTTGTTTATAGGAAGGATTTCAGTACCATCATGCAGAAAGGGATTATATCATGATGACCTACTGGATTCCCGGAGGACCATGCATGCTTCCAGAAAATGCTTCCCATCATGTTGGAGTTGGGGGTTTTGTGATTAATGAAATGAATGAGGTATCTATATGCTTTCTGTATGTATTTCGTTTCATAATTGGGATCAATATATCAAATGTTTGAGGCCTGTTATATTAAACTTATAAATACACTGAAATTTTTTATTATTCTTAGAAATATGTTTCTGCGACAATCTACAGGTCCTTGTAGTACAAGAGAAACACAGTTCCCCAGCACTTGCTGGCCTATGGAAACTACCAACTGGTTTCATTCATGAGGTTCATTTATCTATTTTTGGAAATTTAATTCAAAGTTTTCAGGTGCATATCAGATAATTAGAATATTTTCATATAGAAGTTTTTTCAATTTGTTTTGTTTTTGATCTTTTCAGTCAGAGGAGATCTTCACTGGAGCTGTAAGAGAAGTTAAAGAGGAAACTGGTGTAAGAACGTTGTACATAGTTCATAATTTCATATGTATATGTTTCTTGTTAGTTCTTTCATCATTGAACTGCATAGTTGAACTTTCACAAGCTTTTGCTACACTTATGTTTTTTATGTTGCAGATTGACACTGAATTTGTGGAAGTTGTAGCCTTCAGGTAATAAAGATACTGTGTATCCCGAAAATTGACCTCGATATGAAGTTTAGTGCTATTGTCGCAGAAAGATATCCTAAAACTGAATTTCTTATACATTCTTTGTAACTCAAATTGCAGGCATGCTAAGAATGTGGCTTTCCAAAAGTCTGATTTATTCTTTGTCTGCATGTTGAGACCCCTCTCAAATCAGATCGTGATTGATGACCTTGAAATTCAAGCAGCCAAGGTACATATCTCTTACATCCGAGCTACTCCCTCCATTCCTCAAAAAAGAGTACCGTTTGCAAAATTTGAAACTTAAAAATGATATTATCATATTTCATGATTACCGTTTAATATAAATCTATTTGGTTTAGCGGTTGTGACATGACTGTGAAATTGTGATGTTAAAACATGAGGACATTGTGTTAATTTTTATTACTTCTTTTGTGGATTTTTCATTTTTTTTCCTGATTTACAAATAGGACGCTTTTCTTGGAACCAAGACTTTGGGTAAAACCAAGACTTTTTGGCTTACTCTTGTTCATTATTCATTATAAGATGAGTAAGAAATGCGCAATATCAACGAGCATATACACTAGTAAATTTTTCTATATTGTCATGCAGTGGATGCCTTTAGTTGAGTTCGTAGAGCAGCCACTTACCCGAGGAGACAACATGTTCAAAAAGATCATTGACATTTGCATTGCACGTCTAGGGAAGCGTTACTGTGGACTATCGGTTCATCCGGTAGTCTCTAAATTCGACGGGAAACTGTCCACCTTGTATTATAACATAGTCGAGGATCAAGATTTCAACTGTCAAGTGACATAACTCTGAATATGGGAAACGAGTTTGGTCAAGCTTTTAACAAGCTCGAGTGGCTGGATAGAGGCTCGGCTCGTTTTTCACACCTATTTTGAATAATGCTGTTAGTTCATATGATACAGTGCATATGTATATACTTGTATTGACAGATTTTTGTAATGTATATATCTTGTGCTCTATAGAATATGAATACGTCACACGTTGATCACCATTTCTTCTTACAATAGATTGTTGATTTTACTATTTAATCTGTTCCATAACTTTTCCCTATTCATATGGGTCTCACCCAGGTATAGTGGGATGAGATCCCTAAATCATTTCACAATATGTATCATCCATCGAATGATCGAATGGGGAAGACTGACAACCTTCGGCTACTAATTTTAGCAGAACGTGCTCAAATAAATGACAGAAAGTCATAATTTTATGCAATTATAATTATACACTACCAATAGTGGCGGGAGTAAAATTCTAGCAGAATGCAACTGGAGGGCATCTCATTTAAACATTATGCATTATGCAACAAACTCGAGTTCCTTCTCTCTTTCTTCTTTTGGTGTCTCCCTTGTAACCCCCATTTCACCTTTCTCATAAAACTCAGAAAATCAACAGCGGATCTCGAGAAAACCAAAATCCTAAAATAAGGATTCTGGTGTGTTAGTGTAGATTGAAAGAAAAGTTTGGGGTGCAAATTTTACTTTAATATATAAAATTTTAAATAAAATATTTACGGGATGATTTTAGTCGGTTGGGAATTTGTATCAGAATTCTACTTAGAATTTTGCTGCAAACAACTAGTTTTTGTTCAATGTAGTCCTTTTTGTGGCTTACTTGCAAACGTATTTATCCAACAACATTTAGCATAATCTTATAAGCTTTGACATGGGGTAAAGAGAACTCTTAAGAGAATTTTATACTTGCAATTTTAATAACTTTAAAGCTCAAAGTTCAATTATTAGTTTGTAACTTTGTTAATTTCTCCTATTCCTATTCTTTCTTGCAGGATCAGGAGAGTTGAAGTTTAGCCATACCCGTGAGTACCCCAAAAAAATACGGGTAATGAGCCTTATTTGGTGTACAATAGAAAAAAATGGGTAAATTTACCAAGCATGTTTTTACTCTCAACTTTC
This sequence comes from Pittosporum tobira, assembly GCA_032359685.1. Taxonomy (NCBI): domain Eukaryota; kingdom Viridiplantae; phylum Streptophyta; class Magnoliopsida; order Apiales; family Pittosporaceae; genus Pittosporum; species Pittosporum tobira. Next base: position 13,205 of record JAUMHB010034423.1, on the reverse strand, counting down.
GGTATCCAAAACGGATTACCCTTATTCTTTGGTTCTTTGAAAGCTTTTGTTGTGTTTGTTTTAACGTTCTGCGTTGTTTGGGTTATATGTAATTTTTTTAATATATATATATATATATATATATAAGCTAATATCGTTGGATTTGTATGTTGTTTTAAACTTGTTTAGAATGTAGTATTTTGGATGCTTTGATGTAGGAAAAAAATATCAAAGTTGTGATACTAATATGTAATTTATAAATTGGCCATTGAATTGCATTTTTTTACAGTGAACTTGTCATTTTGGTACACGAGCTGAAACTTTCGTCAAGTCTGTTAAGTACTTAACAAAATATCTACTCGGCATGAGACCATTAGTGTGATATGACATTTGTTTTGCGGGAAAAATATTAAAGTGGTTACTATACTGAATGTACAAATTAGTCATTAAACCTAATTTTTTACAATTTACTCACTGAAATTATCATTTTGGTACACTCTGTCACTATTTTTATAAGAACCCAATATTTTAAATATTTTATGAAATTTATTTATCTTAAACAATATGGTGTTGTTGGAGATAAAATAAACTATAAAGTCCTTGTTGCAAATATTTTTGACAAATAAATGTCAACGTTGACTTTAGGGAATATTCGTTCCTGAATGATGCGTCGCATAGCCGACAAAGTATTGGTGAACCCCACAACAAAGTATTTGTGGATCCTATAACAGAAAAGTGTGGATCCCATAAGAAAGATTTTCGGACAATTATTGAGCTATCATACGACTCAAAAAGTCAATAATTACTGACATATCACTTTCTACTATACTATTTCTCCGACAATAATTGCAATAGTAATATGAGTAATAGATAGAATTTTTGTTAAATAATTTGTTGTGATCAGTACTAATAGTATTAAATATTTTCTTAGTATTGGAGATAATAATTAAGTAAATAATTGTAGTACCAATAATATTTAGTATATAAAGAATTATTAGTTTTACTGTATTGGATATCTATGAATGGTTAGATGAATTACTGTAATAAGAATTTGGGAGATGTTATATTAGTATAACTTGTATTAAGAGTGGCTAATTTTCGGATATGTAGTTGGAAGTAATATTTATTTGAGTAAGCGTGTTAAATGGTGAAAATTGCTACAAATGGAATTCATATAAAAAATAGTTATGTGGTAGGATTCATGTGGATTGGAGTATAAGAGACACTTGATGTAGAAAACTTCTCGATAAATAATTAAAATTTATGGGAGAAGATTTAAAATTTGCAAAAAAAAACATAAAATGAAGTTTTGGTGTTTATTATTATTTTTCATAAATTATGAGATGAAGTTTTAGTTTTATTGTTATTGTTCGAAAAGCATGAAATGAAATTTTGATGTTTTACTATTATTTTTCAAAAAACATAAAATAAAGTTTTGGTGTTTTTTTTTTTATTATTATTCATAAAGTATAAGATGAAGTTTTGGTTTTATTGTTATTATTCAAAAATCATAAAATGAAATTTTGGTATTTTATTATTATTATTCAAAAAGAATGAAATGAAGTTTTGGTGTTTTTTTTATATTTTTAAAAAAACATGATAAAAAGTTTTGGTGTTTTATTATTATTTTCAAAAAGTTATTTTGGAATTGTCGGATGAATTATTTATTTGAAAAAACTTCTTGGAAAAGGTTGGCAAATTTTTTTAGTATAAATAGATGGCTTAAGAGAAATGATTTTTACACCTTACTTTATTCTTTTTATGCTATATTGAGTGTTTCCTTGATATTACAAAATTCTTGTGCGTATTTTTAGAGTATTACAAAAACTATTTTTGTAAGAGAATAAAAGTGTTAGTGCAAGAAACTTTTAGGTAATACTATCTTTATTTATAGTCTTTAATGAAATAATTTTAAATTATATTATACACCACATACAAAACTTATGAAGTACATTTATTATACCAAATATTTTAAGATAATTCTTCTTTGCAAAATTTAAGTAAAATTTTACTTTTACTCTTATTCAAATATTTTACAAGTTATTATAAAAAATTTAAACAAAGTTATTTTTATATGACTCTTAAATCATACAAAATTATTTTATATTATAAATTGGTGTTTGACGAACTTGTGAAATCATGGTCAAAATATATACTTAAATATATTTTTATCAAAATGATTTATAGGTCAACTACTCCTAAAAAAATATAACTTTACGGAGTATGCGTTAAGGTAATGAGTATCATCCTTTTGCTTCCACTGTAAGGAATATAATTATTTGACATTTATGTTATGTTATCATTTCCCTTTGAACAGAATATTTTGACCGAAAACGCTTTATTCAATTTTGAAACTCTTGAGACTGAATATTATAATTGACATTGAACATATGTTGACAATTTGATTGTTGAACAATTGTTACTACTCTTTAAGTAATAATAATTAATAAATTCATTGATTCATATCCTGTTGATATTTAGCTACTTTTGTTACAAATATTGAGAGTCGCGTCTTAATTATTTAAGTGATTATCAGGTTTTTGATTCATATATTGATTGTGGATGACTTATTCCGAGTAAAAAGAGCGTACATTTATGATATTATTGGCTTGTGTGACAGAATTATTTAATTGTAATTGTTTTTGGCCGGGGGCAAAGACGTGTGATATTGGTGGCGTTTACATGTGTGGTAAAGTCACGTATGTTAGCATGTCCAGTAAAAGTATTTTGATGATGGTTTTAAGACTGGATAATTTAGACATTCATAACTGTTTATTTTTGTACTTACCTTTCTATTGCAGTTATGTTGACAGTATTTCATATGTCTATATTCTCCTTTACATTCAATTTACTTACTTATAAGGATAAGAATAATTTTTTTGTTTCAGTTATCCTTAGTCATGGTATTTCTTACTGAGCTAATTGAGCTCACTCATTTGTCCCATATTCCTTTTATGTGCAGATAACTAATAGCGAAGTTATTGGGGAAAATGAACTAGAGGTCCAAATAGTACAGTTACTTAGACGTTTCCGCTGCGTACTTTCCTAAAGAATAATAATTTGTGAAAAGTGTCTTGTATAATACTTAAAGTGTGATATGATCTACTTTATAATTTTCGTGTGAGACAATAAAGTTCTGTGTATATTTATGTAAGTTATGATATTATCAATAAATTGACAACTCAAGTTGGAGTCCAAATCTGATGTCCTACTTACTGTCTCATATGTTGTCTCAAATCTAATTTAACGGTTGTATTGCATTTAAGTCATATAAAATTTATATTTATTTTTTACAGTTAATAAACTTAAATATAGTACCACCATTGGATTAGATTTGAGACAGTAAGTGGGATATTAGATTTGGACTCCTCAAGTTGGAGTGTGGATACCCAAATTTGAGTATGTCACAATTTTCATTACTTGTATTGACTTTAAACGATTCTACCATGTCATCGAAAAATCATTGTCACTTGGTCACGTCATTTGTTTCAAAAATAACATATTAACATTAAAATATTTGAATTAAAAATTTTATAAATTGGTAATCAATTTCACAATCGGATAAATGACTCATCTCAGTAAATTAACCCCAAGCACAATAATTTTACCCCAAGCATAGTAAATTCACAAACATTGATCCATCAAAGTAAATGAACAAATAGTTTGAATTAAAATGAAATCCATTTCTTACTTATCCAAATCAAACAACTCAATTATAATTAACCGGAACAAATAAACAACAATTGTAGCTCTAATATTTTAAAATCTAGTTAACTCGTAGTCCACTAGGATTATATTAATTACAACTAATTCCACTAAATAGTTATAATTGCACTATAGAATTAATAGAATTAAAATTAATTCATTAAAACTTTTATAATATTTGTATCTTGCGATAAACCTCTCTAAATTAATATTTATAAATATATGTAGAAAATAAATATCGTTAACCTACTATATTTTATTCTTATGTCCTTAAGTACATAATTTATATATTTTTGATCGTTGATTGATTTAACAATTAATTCAAAATTTTAGTAATTTATATTACCAAAATAATTGACTAAGTTTCAAGTGATCAATCAATAAATTATCTTAAAGAGATATTAATATAAAATTTGAAAAATTCCATCTCAAAAATGAATATTTCTAATAGTATAACGTATGTTTCCGAAATATCGAGAAATTGATTATATAAAATAAAATATCACTCATAGACATATCAAAGAGACATACACTAAAATATTAATAATTATTATTTTTTCAAAATTAAGAATCATTACACATTAATAATAATAAATAAATTATTTATGATAATATTTTTTAAATAAATAATTTCTCATAACGATAATGTTCTGCTCCCTCCGTCTCATTTATATTGCAACATTTGTCTTTTTTGGACTTCTCACGTTATTGCAATATACCAAATTTGGAAAGTTTAATAATGTTAATTGTCTAAATTATTTTTATTTTATCAAATATGGCCCACCACTTCAATCATTATTTTCCTATTTAAAACTATAATATCAATACTATACCTCACACTTCAATCATTATTTTTTTTTTTTAATTATAATATTAATACTTCAATAACTATTTTATTTTTAAAATTATAACATTAAATAAATTTTTTAAATTTTATAAAAAATCAAAATATTACAATTCAACTAGAGGAGAGAGTGTCATATGGGGCCTATGAAAAAGGACAGTGTCAGTGAAGAATGAGTTTCTTCCGCGATCACTTTTTTCGCAATTTGAATTACTACGAACTCTAGAATTTTCCGATATGAAAAAAACTGGAATGCTGAGTACCAGTTTGATACTTAAAGACACGCTACGCCATAGTGCTTATTTAATAATAGTGTTTGAAGATTATTGATTTATATGCAGTAAAAAAAATTATATTTAATAAATAAAATTTAAATTTAAAAATTTGAATTTATAATTTAAATTTAATAAAAATTTAAAATTAAATTTAAACTATTAATTACGACTTGTTTAATTAGAAACACTCGTATCAAACATGTCCATTGCTGCGGCGGATGAAAGTGATTCCATATGCTGGGGAACGGGTAACACAACAGGAATATTAGTATTGTTCATGAACTTTTGACTCAAAACGAGTGAATTTACATAAAACTTCATCCGATTTATAATTTTTGCAACAATTTTTTTGGGACGTCTTATAATTTTTGCGGCAATTTTTTTTTTTGAAAATTTTAATGAAATAAATTATTTAATTTACACTTATTTTATTAAATATAACTTACAACTTCAATCATCATTATATTATCTAAATTTCAAAAATATAAAAATAATTTAAATAATTTTTTTATAATTAAATACACTTCTTAATATGTGTGAAATGTACACCGTTATAAAAATTTCGGAACAAAGGAAGCAGATGACAAGAGAATAGAAACAATATGTTTATTTTAATATATCAACTAATTATTTTCTTGAATACAATTAAAATATTGTTGACACGTGTTTATTCAATAAAACTCGTATGACTCGTAAGAGTAAGAGATTGACAGCTATGATGTCTACCAATTAGTATCACCAATATGATAAAAAAGGGTCTCATTATGCACCCAAAAAAAAAAAAGGAATAAAAAAGGTCTCAATCAAAAATTTTCAAAACATTAAATATACTTATTATTTCATAATTATTGCTAAATAAAATCATAAATTAAACTAATAATGACATTATAATGAAACTTTAATTAATTAATACTAAGGCAAGAATATTTTGCCATTTTTATATTCCAACCCACAAGATTAAATTCTACATATTTGAAAAACTCTTCTAATTGAATGGGAACTAATAAATAAATTAGTGCTAAATACCTCTTTTTTGTATCAAACCAAAAGAATAAACAGACAAAACGCAAATAGATAACAAAAAGCCATGAGAGTTGACAGCATTCTACTCCTGTAACTTTTCAGTCCTTCACAAAAGCCCCCTTTAGTTACTCCCGCGGACAATTCTTCGAAGCTGAGTTCAATTCCATGTAATCTATCTCCCTCTGTAATTCGATTATGCGTATATATTTTTATATTTATCGTTTGGTATGGATAATTTTCACAATTTATGCAACTCCTTCCCGTATTCTGTATACTAGGGTTTGTAAGTCGGATCCACTTATATGTGTATCTCAATTTGAATTCACTCCTCTTCAAATTTTGTTATATGTATGATTATTGTGTTCGAAGTTAAGGAATTATAAAGTGATAAGATGTTGCTAAAGTAATTTCTCTTTTCTTTGTGGATTGTTGGTTGTACTAGGTTTTCACCGGTTAATTGTAATAGATGTTGAGTTCGGTTAACAAAGATTAGATATTTTTGTTCAAGTTTGAGGAGGGGGAGGGAGATACCATGCGATTGTTTACGAGCTCTAGCTCATCCAAGGAGCAGAATGGAGGAAGGACTCATGCCCATTTATATCTCAATGTGTATGATCTCACTCCTATTAACGATTACCTGTACTGGTTCGGTTTCGGAATTTTCCATTCTGGTATTGAAGGTACACAATTTCTTCAATCCCGTTTGCTAATACTGAATTTATGTTTTATGTGTTTTTCTTTTAAATTATGCACAAGGGATGATTTTGGATCGGAGCGATCTTTTTTTCTTTTTGGTAGGTAATTGACCCCGGTATGGGGATTGGAACCAGCGACCTTGTGGTTATTCCTCAAGGCCTCTGCCATTTCTCTCACCCCTTAGGGTTTGGATAGGAGTGATTTAGATCTTCAAAGTTTGCATGTTACTAGTATTCAAACTGTAACACTACTCAAGGTATCTCCCCTGCTCGAGTGCTTGGTTTAAGTATTTTTTTTAATCTGGAACACCCTATGTTATAAACAGTAAAGACCATCTAAGTTAGCTTACCTTGACAAAGGTGACATGTTTAAAAGCGGTTATTACTGCAGATTTCCTTGATTCGTAGTATTTATTGCACTTCGTTTACTATCTCTGCTTGCACACTTGTCTGTTTGTGGACACTGGCACAAGTGTGTTTATGTTCCCTAGAGCACGTTTGATTGAGAGATTAAAAGGGTTTCTTACTAATACCATTACTAATGCTGCAGGATAAGTAGGAGTACTACGTAATTGACGTTATTTATATGAAATCAGGACTATTGGACAATCCATCATAATTCAAACCCATAGTAGACGCTTATAAGCTAAGATGATATTTCGTTTGCAAATTGTTTACTCATACTTGTAAGTTGTCCACTTGGATACATGAAAAAGGTACATAGGAACTGGGCTAGGTTTTTTCACCTAGTTTGTTCATTTTGGTTGGGTCAATCCCCAATTCATGTATTTCATCTACTGTAATTTTGATCTATAATTTTATTCGGTTGCAGTGCATTAAATTAATGCTATTTTTAGTAGCATAATATGCTTATACTCGTCTGATAAACAGTACATGGTTTGGAATATGGGTATGGAGCCCATGAATACCCAACTAGTGGGGTGTTTGAAGTAGAACCCAGAAGTTGTCCTGGTTTTATCTTCAGGAAGTCAGTACTTTTGGGCAGCACCAATATGTCCCGTTCAGAATTCCGGCTGTTCATTGAGGATCTCGCTGGAAAATATCACGGAGATTCATATCATTTGATTGCCAAGAATTGCAACCATTTTACTGACGAAGTGTGCTTGCGTCTCACCGGAAAGCCTATTCCTGGTTGGGTCAATCGTCTTGCCAAATTAGGTAAGAGAGGAGAGCCTTTATGTTCTGTAACCAATCCCTTGTCATATAATAACATTATTTTGTTATGAGACAGATTTATTTCTTAGTTTTATATAATAACTTATTTTTGTTACGTTTAACTTTCAGGTTCTTTATGCAACTGTCTACTGCCAGAAAGTATCCAGGTTACAGCAGTCAGACATCTACCTGATCATCCATCATATTCTGGTTAGTTCTCTCTCCTCTCCTGGGTTTCCTTAAGGTTCATAATATCTAGTTGTTGCCGAAACTGAGATGACATAAAAAAGTAAGCAATTACAAATGTATTAGGAGAACATTATAATCTTGCATATAAAGTTCTTCAAAAGTTGGAATTGAAACTAGAAAAGCCTGCATGTAGACTATTCTTTTTTGTATCTCATTGATTTATGGCTTTCACGCACTCATGACTTACCCAATTAGAGAGATGGCTATTGATTATAAAAGAAAACCGGAAACTGACAATATAGATGGCTATCTGCAAAGGATCCATCTGCTAGATTAATTAACTAATTTCAGCACTGGAAATCCACATGTTTTAACTTACGAAATCAATTAATTATGCTTAAACAGATGATGATGGGTCGGATTCTGGCGGATCATTCGTATCAGCTGGGAGTGATGAGGAGGACTCAGATCATCAACTCTTGACTGCACCAAATAGCGATGTGACGTTTCTGAAGGACAAACCGGTGAGGCTGGCAAAGGAGCTTCTCTAATTAATTTGTTGCCTCAATTTCATATTTTTCCCCTCCTATTGCACCATGTTGTTTGCAGTTGTATGTGTAATCTCATGTGTCTTAGTAATGTCATCTCAATTATATTATCGATTGTCTTGACTTTTGTTTCCTGGTACAATTGCAATGCCGAAGACACATTTGTTGCCTAAAATGTTTCTGTGTATGATTATCTTTAGCCTTTATCGCATTTTACCTAGCTCATTATTCTATCGCATGTTTATGGTGATTATACTACGATGCTAAGGGCGAGCAATGTCAACCAATTGGCTGCTTAACTAGTGACCCATGAGTAGAGGAGATAAACGAGCCGCACTCAAGTTTGTTGACCAAATGAGCTTTCTTTTAGAGTCGAGCTCTGCTCATTAAGTTAAATAGGCTTTCATAGAGCTCATGCTCGAGTTTTAAATGAGTTGAGTTTGAACTTGTTCGTGAAAAGTTGGTCCACTTTCATCCTTAAATGTAAACGAGTCATAAATGAGTTAAGCCAAGCTCAAGCTTAAAAAAAATAAAAATTCATTCATCTTGTTGAGCTCGGTAAATTTGGTCCGTCAAGTTGATGAATCTCCATTAAGTAGATGAATCTTTTATCCAGATTTAAGGTTCTCATTTAACACTCCTACTTATGAATAGACTACTCAGGACAATCTTTTTTGGTGCAAAAAATCATTTGATTTCAAATGGAAATGAGTTTCTATCGGATCATTTATGGA
>JAUMHB010034412.1:0-20466 GCA_032359685.1 Pittosporum tobira | reverse complement strand
CCCCCCCCCCCGCGCCCCCCGCGTTGATGTCAAAACAACAGAGATCAACTTCCACGTTAAATTTTAAATGTACAATGCTTCTAAGTAAGTTTACCTGTAACACTAAAAGTTTTTGACAAGGAAGATGTGATGATGGTCCTTTTTTGCATTCCTGGAAGCACAGCAAGAGATATATGTTGTTCCATGTCATAAGTAATATGCTCATATACCTGAATATTGATTATAATAGAAAGAAGAAGAATGTGAGGAAACTGGACAATTGTTAAGGGGAAAAAAAAGGAACAACAAATAAAAGATCTTGCAAACATGAACTTTAGCCAAAACTAGGAGAGTATGTTAAATATGATAAACCATTACTTTACATGTAGATAATTATTTCATTTTATTTTATCTTTTTTTTTTGGTGTGTGTGTTGTGGGGGGGGAGAGGAATTTACATGTAGAAGAGGGTAGAGTCGACCTGGTTGTGAAGAACTAAATCTAGCAAATTCATTATATACTGCTAACTGGGACCAAAGTAGCTGCATAAGCTTATGAGACCAAAAATTACAAAGGAAATTTTCTAATTATTGAAATGTGTTTGTCGATCAGACATTTTCAGTAGCACGCGGTTCTCTCCTAAGTCTCTAAATTTTTTTAAAAAGGTCTCCACATTTTCATTTCATTATCTATAAGAAAACATGTGACCAGAACTACGTTTTAATGTCTAGACATTTGTTCATGAAATGTAGATGTCAGGAATCGTTCCTGTCCCTCTCGCATGCTAAATGAGCACTCTATCGTCTGAGCTACATCCCCTTCTTGATGTATCAAGAATATGAAAAATTAAACCACTAGTACGCAGTTCTTTAACAAATTAAAAATACTCATTAATTTTTGATATCCTTGTGCTTCTTGGAGCCAAACAAAACTATACTTGAAGTTGATAAAATGGTCATAAGACAAACAAGTGATTCAATTATATCAAATGTTACAACTATAAAGTTTTTTAGAAGATCCACTTATCCAATAATAAAATTGAAGGAAACAGTTAGCGGTGATGCCATATATCACATAACTAAGACACTCAAATATATCTTGCTCCTATCAAATAAGAATAAGCAAAAGCGATCATACTTCATCTGTTACAGCTAGGCAATCCCATCTTCGGCAAACTCCGGCAATAATCTCTAGCTCATCCTTGGTAAAAACTTTTCCAGTTGGATTGTGAGGACTTTGTCACTTAGCATCAGTACATTAATTAGATTTCAATATACAAAATGTATTGCTGCTTTACATATATTAAATGAACAGTTCTGCCTGATCATTATTAGTAACGATGAAGAACAGTAGTCCTAGCACCGGAATATATTATTACTCCCCAGGTTTGAAGCAATGACATATCAAAATCACGGGATATGCTGATTGAGATAGAGCTAAGTGGTTTCTCGAAGACAGGATTATATTGAATTTATGAGATATTATTATGGTGTAGGTAGGCAACAAGATGCCTATACTGTCATCCACACAAATAGGACTCCTTTTTTTGACAGATGAGATTCCTTTTTTGAACAAACTGATTACTAAAATTAAATAGATCTTTCTCCTCTACTGAAAACTTCCCAATCCACACAATAAATTTACCCATGTATGAGATTCTTTATACCTATTCAGAACTATGGCTTTTGTCCTGACAGTGAAAGACCTCAGAAGCTTGTTCTGATCTAATGTCCAGTTAGGTGGGTCCAGGGAGACGTATACCTGCCATTGTTTCATAATGGGAACATTAGAAACATCAGTTCATGGCTAAGAAATCTTGGCATGAAAATCAACTTAGAATGAGCATAAAGTACATCCAAGATCACTAAACAAATGGCTATAGAAAGCTTACTGGAACTCCTCCAGCCATATTAATACACGTGTTGTATGTTTCATATGAAGGATCAAACAGTATAACTTCATCGCCCTGATTGATTACTGAGAAAACAAATAGAAACAATAGATAATTTATAGTGAACACTTTCTGGAATATGAGTCTCTGAACTGATAAACTATTAAGGTAAGGGATGCATACTTGCAAACATAGTTGCCGCAAATGCCTCAGACTGGCCACAGCAAATAACAATATCAGTAAGCGGGTCAACATCTAACCCATGTATATGCTTCGTTTTGTTTGCCACAAGCTCACAAATTCCCTGCACATGCCTTTGATAAGCAAATTACAAAACACAGCATCCAATTGTTAATTTAGTGAGAAGAAAAGTAAAAGTAATGTTGATGTGCATTCCATTGTTAAGTATAGCAACCTTGTTAACCAATGATACAAACGGGACCACCGCAATATACTAAAATGTATCTAAGAGCATTCTTTTCAATACTAGTATTATTCTGGGAAGAAATAATCTACGAGCGTAATCCACGCACAGACTCCAAAAGAGCACCTATAGCAATGTGCTCTTGAATTTATAAGTTCATAGCAAAATCTCTTGAACAAATTAACTAATACCAACTCCGTTCCATTCCAAAATATAAGAGAATTATTAATTTTTGAAAAGTTACTTTAAAATTTTCAAATAAAAATTAACAAGAATTCGTTTGAGTTTTGAAAAAATTATTTTTTACAACTAATAGTATTTTTCAAATAGTTCAAAATTTTCACAATTGTATTGACTATAATCAAATTAATCCATGTAATTTTAAAAGTCAAAGTTTTTTAAGTCTAATTTTTTTTAAATCAAATAATACTCAAAACGAATTGAATACTTACTTCCATCCAAAATCAAATATATATTTTTAAGACGACTTCTTCTGAAAACTCTTACGGTCACAACCAGATATCAACCATTACTAAACTAACTAATCAATGTACTCCTCATATGAACAGTGATAACCATATAAGGAAACATATTTTTAATACTCCCCTCGTTCTTTAAAAAAAAAAATTGACTAAAATAACTGAATTCGCATCAAATTAAGAAAAACTACCTTTTATGAGTTTTTTGAGTATTCCATAAAAAAAAAATTAAATATATACCATATACTTTTTATTAATACATGTATCTATATCATTTGTTTTGGCACAAATAAAAAAAAAAGATATCTGATCTTTTTCTTTTTTTTTTAAGACGAGTGAAGTATTATTCAATTTCTAAATGAGACTTTTTTGTCGAAGCATAGTGGCTTAATAAAACGTTGAGGAGGTTAAGAAGAAAGACCTGTACTGGTTGAAGTCGGAGGAGATGGCTGAAACGGCGGCGTCTTTGATGTGTTGGGGTGCAGGAAAATCAGGGAAACCTTCGGCGAGGTTGATAGCATTGCATCTTTGGGCAAGAAAAGATAATTGCTGGATCGGAGAGGGTGCTAAGCTCTTCGCTACTCTCGATAATTTTCCCTCCATGTCTAATTTATGCTCTGTGCTTGCTTCGCCGTTTGCCTTATCATCTAAACTTGTGTGTTTCCCTGACGTACTTTTTTGACACTGTAGGTATCATTTTTCTAAATTTCTGTTTTCCGAAATGAATTTCATTGTACACCTGTTATTTCCCCAAAAAATAATTAAAATGACACTTTAATTCTGAAGTCTAATATTATTATCAATATGAATTAAAAAATAATTATATAACAAATAATTTTAAAAATTAAAATTTATTAAATTTAAAAATAAGACTCATTTCACAATAATAAGAAACTTCAAAATTATGTTATAGTTATACCCTTTGACCATAAAGATTGCAATACTTTCTCATTTGATTGTCCCAAAAAAATTATAATATTATCGTTTTAAAATTTTTTTATTAAATAAATTATTTAATTTATCATTATTTTATCCAATATAACTCACCACTTTAATCACTATTCTCACTGTTAATTTAATTATTATTTTAATATTATGATATATCACTCAAACTTTTGATCTATTGTTTAAAATTATTATTATTATATAAGTTTAAATTTTTTTTGTCTTTAAAAAATATAACATGTATATAAATAATATTATACAGTTTATACCTATAGAAAAATTATGTGAGATTGTTTAAAGTTTAAGTGATTTAGATTTTTTTTTTATCAAATATGAATTTTTGTAGTTTATGAACATTTTATAGTTATGACATTTTTTTAAAGAGGGATGGAGTAATTTTAAGTTTAACATTAATAATAAAAATTATGATTTTTAAAATTGTGGGACTAAAATTGTAAATTTTTTTGTTCAAAAATAATTTTTGCTCTTTATTTTTGATTTCATATATTTTTATTTTTACTTGTAAAATCATAAAATAGACAATATTGTTTGACAACCATACTCCTAAAACTACACAAGCACACAAATTAAAAATAATATTTGTTGAGATAGATCTTTAAAATAAAGACAATAAGATTATCAATAATTAAGTCAACAAAATTTTAAATTATGACTTTTGAAATCATCAAATGTAGTATGTAATTCATGTTAAATTTACAATAACTATAATATTTTTGTACTTAAAGTGAGTAATCTGTATCCAATATATAGTTTAGAGTTTTATAATTTGAATATAAATATCAAAATCTATTACTACCTCATTCCTAATTTAAATTTTTAAAATTTTTGAATGCTAGTAGTATAAAGTTTAAGACAATCTAAAAAACACATATACACATATATATTAAAAATATTTTTAAATATTTAATATACTTGTATGATATACTTTTTGATTTATTTAATAAATACAAAAAAATATAATATACATATTTTTTTCGAGCGTCTTAAATTTTTTGCAAAAAATTGTTAAAAATTTAAGAAACTTAAATTATGACAAAGAAAGTAATATACTATGTAAATCTATATATTATAATAAAATAATATAGTGAATAACATAAAATATAAATTGATATATCACAAGGGTTGTTATATATATATATATATAGAGAGAGAGAGAGAGAGAGAGAGAGAGAGAGAGAGAGAGAGAGAGAGAATTTTTCATTTTGATTTTCGTAAGTATATTCAATGTTTTAAATTGTAATTTATATTTTTATTTGTGTCAAGTTGCAACTTTTAATTATTATTTTTGTATCATATTATATCTTTAATTATAAAATTATTAAATTCTTTAACGTCGTTTTACATGTTCTTTACATAAGAAAATTTATTAAAGATAAAATAAAAAGTACAACCATACAATCCCACAAACAAATATTTCAAATTATAAATTACAAACGGTGGGACCCATATCTCAAACATATTATTCGTTTTATGATATCTATTGCACATTAATTTTAAATTGATAATTTTACCAACGAGTTTGATATTCTCCCCAAAACTTGCTGCATTTGAGACTCATATGTGGAGATCCACGAGATCTCATATCAAAACATTGGCAATTCTAATACTACTTTATTGATGCTCCATATTGAACATACAAGAAACTTACAAAGTCAAACCCATAAGCATACATAGAATTGATATTCAAGGTTTTTTTCTCCAACAGATTCAGGGTAGATTAAAGAAGTGAAATTCAGAATTTTGGTTTTGAGTTGAACCTTAAATATGGAGGGCTCTCCTACTATTGGGAAAAGGAAATTAACAGAAGAATATATATATATATATATATAAACAGAAGCCACTGACCAATAATCTCTCTTAAGCGGCTTAACTTGACTTGAACTTGCGTGCATGGAGTTTTTCCAAGTGGGTGCTCTTTTGTAAAGACAAATCTATTAATGGGACGCTTGCCGATTCAATTCATAATTGGAAAACATGAAGATCCTTCCACTGTCTGCATAATCGGCAACAACGTCACTCGCTACGCCTACGCCCACTTTCTCTACCAGTACTCCCATCATGGTAAAATCTACATATAATCTAGCCATTTAGATCCATGGTTTCAAAAATGGGTCTGGAGGATATCCAATTTTGAGCATATAGATGATTCATTCACAAGATGAATTTGTTAGGTGTGAGAATAGAGGGGAGAAGAATCAAAAGAGACAGAAAAAATGATTCAATTGGGAAATAGTAGAAAAAAGATTGTAGTTTCCATTTTACCCTTGCTAAAATTTCATATGTAAAAGTACATATAAGATGATATTAAGAGATTTAACAAGTTTATGATTGGGAGATGCAATATGATATAAAAAAATAATAATTAAAAAGTACGATTTATTCAGTGGATCAAAACAAAATTTACTCATATATATGTATGTATTTATTTATTGATTTTTATCTTTAAAATATGTAAAAGTCATACACGGATGTTCACTTATGAAAAAATAAATATTTGTTATTAACAGGATGATGAAATGACTTTCATATATTGGTAAAATCGAAAAAGTATGCTCTTGTTTTTTTATTTTTTTATTATCAAAGTGATTTTACTTTCACTTTTTCCGAAATAAAAACACTTAGCAAACAAAATTTTAGGCTACTAATTTTTTAAAATTAAAAGCAAAAATAAAAATGTGAAAACAAATACAGTTACTAAAACGCGCCAAAACTTTTGAGGGTAAATTCTCCAGTAAGCTTTTAAATCGAGATAGGTTCAGGTCTATTCGTAAGGCCTTTTCCGATTGGATAATCTATTTTCTAGCCCAAAGAAAACCCCCGAGTTGGGCCCAAATTGACCATGGATGGACCCAGAAGGGTGGTTGACCTCGAAATCGCCCACCCCCGTTATGCCCTTTTGAAAATCCCTCCCTTCCGCTCTTTTCACTTTCGTTCTCCATTTCACTCTCTAGGTTTTCATCTGTACTCAATATTGTCCCATAATCAACGCCCAATACATATACATTCGATTCCTGTGTCACCTTAGGGTTTCGATCTAGGTCGCACCATGTCTCTAAGACCTAACGCGAGAAGCGATATGCGCCGGAGCACGTACAAGGTCGCCGTCGACGCGGACGAAGGTCGGCGGCGGAGGGAGGATAACATGGTTGAGATCCGGAAGAACAGAAGAGAAGAGAGCTTGCTTAAGAAGCGACGCGAAGGCCTTCAACCTCCGCAGATCTTCGGCGCCACCGCTACGGCCTCTGCTACTGCCGCCACGGTATAACCCTAACCTCATTCATTCTCTCTGATTTATTTTTATCTCATTTTAATTTTAATTTCACGTAGATTGTTTAATTTAACTGCAATTTTATCCTTTTCTATTTTTAATTTAAGTTGTCAATAGTTTGAATAGCAAGTTTAGACCATGATAGGTGTTTGGGGTAATGTTAATCTGTAAAGTATGGTACCTGTAAAGTATGATAGCACTTCCTCGGTGCCAAGCTGAGAGGGCTTCAATCCTCTTTTTTTGGGTTTTTCATGTTTTAATACAAAATAAATGGGTGTTAAGGTTGATCAGTGACTCGTAGACATTATGATTTTATAAAATGTTGAAAATTAAATTTTGTGAAAGAGGGGTATTTTGGGGAAATTTATATGTTTGAGTGCAGATACCAAATACAAAACAAAGACAATTGGAGTCTTGTTGGGAAGGTGAGATCTGTTGTATGAGAGGACTTCTATAGTATTGTAAGAAAGATGTACACATGTACGTAATGAGAAGGAAAACATAGGGTTTTCATTGTTTATGGACGGATTGACGTGAGGTTTATAAACTGATCAGTTGGCTATGATGTGAGTAATATTGTTATTCTGGATGTTTGGTACTGAACCATTTGGGATGAATTTGTTATTGTTTTTTCGGTGATGTGAGGGAAAACTTGGGGCCATGTTTTATTTTTACGGATGATGTGTACTTGTTTGTTATCTGATAATCATGTTCTCATATATTTATTTGACTTGCAGTTAGAATCTCTTCCGGCTATGGTAGCTGGTATTTGGTCAGATGATGTAAAATTGCAGCTTGAGACAACAACTCATTTCCGGAAGCTGCTCTCAATAGGTTTTATTTGTTTCATTAGTTTGGCCTCAAAATATTATTTGTATTTCTACTTTTACATGTAGTTGATTTTTGACTTCAATCTTTCATATTTTTCATCATAGAGCGCAATCCTCCAATTGAGGAAGTGATTAAATCTGGTATTGTTCCTCGCTTTATTGAGTTTCTTGGTAGAGATGACTACCAGCAACTGCAGGTTTAAAATTTGAAGACTGAATTATTACAATTTTTTTTGTAAGGCTTTATTTTTCTTTTCTTTTTCCATACTTCTACTTATTTTGATCAATGTGGGATGTCTTTAGTTTGAGGCGGCTTGGGCTCTTACCAACATTGCGTCTGGCACATCTGACCATACGAAGGTTGTGATTGATCATGGTGCTATTCCCATATTTGTGAGACTTCTTGCTTCTCCAAGTGATGAAGTTCGTGAGCAGGTAAGATTTAGAACAATAATCACAAGTCATGTGGGCTTTATCTGATCTTATTTTATTACTTTTTAAAATCACTTTAGAAGTATTTGCTATAGATTACTGTCAGTTGGTATCAAATTTGACCAAGATCACTTTTAATTTCACATGTTCCTTGAATTGGTTAGGCTGTTTGGGCATTAGGGAATGTTGCTGGTGACTCACCCAAATGCCGTGATCTTGTTCTTAGTTATGGAGCTTTGGGACCATTGATGGCACAATTTAATGACCGTGCAAAGCTTTCTATGTTAAGAAACGCAACATGGACCTTGTCAAACTTTTGCAGGGGGAAGCCACAGCCACACTTTGAGCAGGTTAGATCAGTATTGATGCCATTGAAGTTTGATGCATTCCCTTATTATTAGTAAATATATTATAAATAAATTATCATTTTCCGCTGATGTTTTCAAATGTTTTGGAAATTAATGATCAGACAAAGCCTGCCCTCCCTGCTCTTGCTCAACTTATAAATACGACTGATGTAGAAGTCCTTACGGATACCTGCTGGGCACTATCATATCTTTCTGATGGTACAAATGATAAAATCCAATCTGTCATTGATGCTGGCGTTTGCCCACGTCTTATCGAGCTTTTACTGTGGGTACCTGATTGTGGTTTGATTTTGATATATCTTATGGTGGTTTTATCTTTTTCTTAGCTTGATTCGGAATGCCTAATGTTGATTTCTGGTTCTGTTTCCAGTCATCCATCACCTTCTGTTCTCATTCCTGCCCTGCGGGCAGTTGGCAATATCGTCACAGGAGATGATATGCAAACCCAGGTATCGGACACCATAGATTTTCTAGTACCCAAATGACTTTTTCATGTTCATTTATAAATTCTTAAGCATTTGTCACATACACAGAATTTTGTACCGGGCAAGTTGGTCTAGTGACATATTCACGATTGAAATGTTCTGTAGTTGTTTTTAAAACCAGTAATCCAGTGGTTTTCAATACCCTTTCAGGTTATTGTGCAGCATCAAGTTCTTCCATGCCTCCTTAACTTGTTGATCCATGATCATAAGAGAAGCATCAAGAAGGAAGCTTGCTGGACCATTTCAAATATCACAGCTGGTAATACGGGTCAGATACAGGTATGTATATATTAGGCAAAAGAATACCTGTAAGTATGGCGAATTTGTTGCACTGCATTAGAAGTTTTCTCTGAACTTGTTTATGGTCCTTATTTTGTGAACCATGTTCTACTTAAATCCTTTTGGGGTCTCTAAGGAAGAGTTCTTGGCAGTTTAAGAAATTATTAATACTATTATTATTATTATTATTATATTAAGCTACAGGTTAGGAGTTTCACTTATTTCCTTACATACCACTAGTGTCAATGCTTACTGTAATCTTTACGTTCTGGAACCATGGAGTAAATATTGAAGGGGAAGATTTTTTCATAGTTTCTTGGTTTCTTGCTTGTATAGGTTCTTCCTATTCTTCGCGTTGATGCCTGCATTGTAAATTTGTAATGTATTAGGTGTAACTAATTTATTTTCCCTATATCATTTTGATAAAATGTAAAAGTTTATACCATAATTTATCATGAAGCTAATACATAGATTGCCAATATACCCAGGCTGTAATTGAGGCTGGTGTAATTGGTCCCCTTGTCCAACTGCTTGCCAGTGCTGAATTCGAGGTCAAGAAAGAGGCGGCCTGGGCTATCTCAAATGCTACATCCGGTGGAACAAACGAACAAATCAAGTAAAATTTATTTATTTCAACTTAATTAATCTTCTTGCACTTCTTTTACATTCTAAGTTCTGGTTTTTAATTTTCATCCATTTCTAGGTTCTTGGTGAGCCAGGGGTGTATAAAGCCCATGTGTGATCTCTTAATCTGTCCCGATCCAAGAATTGTCACTGTCTGTATGGAAGGCCTCGAAAATATATTGAAGGTTGGAGAGGCTGAGAAGAATTTGGGTGACACAGGTGACGTAAATGTATTTGCCCAGTTTATCGATGATGCTGAGGGTCTCGAGAAGATTGAAAACCTTCAGAGTCATGACAATACTGAAATATACGAGAAGGCAGTGAAGATTCTTGAAACATATTGGCTGGAGGATGATGACGAGGAGCAGTTGCCTACCATGGGTGATACTCAATCTGGTTTAAGCTTTGGAGGGCATGGACCTTCGGTTCCATCTGGTGGATTCAATTTCGGTTAAAGGTATATATATATACTTCCATTTTAGAATACTGTAATTAAGGATATCTTTTTATTCTGTCTGACACATCCGAAAACTTGAAGAACATATATTTATTCCATATATGCCCCTTGATATAATATATGGTTAGTTTAATAGCGTGATGACATGACAGTGAAATTGTAATGTTCAAGTTAAGAGCATGCTCATCATTAAAATTAGGATTATTTATGGTACATATTTTATTTTTGTTTACTTTTACAAATGTGAGTCTTTACATTGAAAAGCAGGATGATTGATGACAAATATTAATGTTTAGTTTATTTTTACAATTTGCAGGGTAATTTGGTCATGGTTTTCAAGTGAAGTCAGTCTGGTAGAGATTTTGTTGGGGGTCAGCTGGTCACATGTTTGGTCCCCTTCTTAAACATTCATTGTTGTAGGAGAAAAAAACTTTTAAAACATTATGTAATACTGTGGTTCTCTTTTATTGCAAAAAAAAAAAAAAAAACTTTGATGCGGAATTTGATACCCGTTATACTGACCAAACAGTTTTTAGGCTGACCCCATCAATTTTCGATATTAATATTATCAGCTTCATGCAATCGTAGTCACTAGTATTTTGTTGCGCATACTAATTATTTTTGCGTTAACGGGCATGGCCCACTGTGAAACGACGAGACTGCATATAATATTTACTCTCTCCGTTAACAAAAAAATAAATTATGATATTTTTTTTATCATATAAAAAATTAAATTAATTTATTATTTTTAGTTTATAATTATTTTTTTATTTTTATTTTATGTCATATTAAAAAAAAATTTCTTTCTATTATTATAAAATATACATATAAGAATAATTTTATTAAAAAAATATATCATTTACTAAAAAATTAATATTGCTCCCCTATTCGTTTTTGGTGTAGATACTCCACACATACATACGCACAAGTGAAAATAGGATCAGAACCAAAAAGTAGAGTTTCAAGTAATATCATTTTTAAGGGGAACAAAAAAAAAGAAGCTAAAGGAAAACGAGAATGCACTTTTCCTGGTTGCTTTAGAGTCCGAGCGGGTCGACCTCCAAGATAAACTTGCGTATACACTTATTCTCTTCATATTTTTTTATCTTAATTTTTTATTTTTCACATATTTATTTATAATTATTTGATTGATAAATATTTGAAAATATAATAAACAGTCCAAATGAAAAATATGGAGGGAGAGCGATCTTAATTTGTCAAGCTCTCGTCACAGACCTTTAATGGTCCAGGCTGTCCCGACTAACAATCCTAACCAAACACGTGTCTCTTGTTTAATCCAAGCGTTGGTACTTTCCCACATATTACTGTTGTGAGAGAGAATTTTAACAGTCCATCCTCTAACAAATGGAATGAATTACTGATATTTAATTATTTTTTAGATTTATTAATATCTATGTTAATCGCTTTCCAAAGAAGTAGCTGGATTGCCAGAATTATGGCACCAAAATATTTATCGGGCCAATTTTTACTTTTCCATCTCCCAGTACAATATTTTACCAAACTATTTTCCAAGATGCTGAGATATAATTGACAAAACTAAACTTAGAATAATTTGGAAGACAAAACGAAAGCTGCAATAATTTGGAAATTCTCAATTTTTTGAAGCATTTTCATGAGATATAACATCTTGAAAAATTATTTTGGCAAAATAATGTACCATTGATCGAAAAATAAACTTCGCCCCAGTAAATATTTTGGGGCCATAATTTCAGGGATCCAACTATATTTTTGAAATGAGATTATATAGATATAAATAACTCTCAAAAAAAAAAAAAAAAGCAACTTATTCGGTTTGTGTAGACGACAGACTGTTAAATTATCGTACCAAAAAAAAATAAAAAAAAATACTGTTAAATTCTAGTACCTCATAAGAATGATATGTGGCAAAATATTAGCACTTAGATTAAACAAGTAACACGTGTTGGGCTAGGATTGTTGGTCCGGACAGTCTGGACCATTAAAGGTCTGGGCGGGAGCTCGACCACGTTGCATCGGAAGTGATCCAACATGTAAGAATGTGGCCCACGAATTTGTCTAGTAATGCCCTGTTAACAGTTTGCCAACGGGTGTGTATATCTGCTTTGATAATGTTCACTTCATGAACGTGCTCCGAACTTTCGTGTGACAGTCAAAACGATAAAAAGTACTCTTTCGTCCCCATCTTTCCCGCCAAACCCACCTTCATCATTTAACCAGTAGCACATGCAGGAGCAGTACCGCTAGTATAAGAGAACCTACATGTTTACTCACAGCGCTTCATCAAAACACAACCAAAAAGATAACAATGCAGAATCACAATGAAGAAGAGGAGTACGAGGAATGGAGGGCAAAAGGATCTTTTTGCTGGTGGAGATCATCTGCAAAATTCGAAGAATGTTTGAAACTGAAGCTGCTAGAGCTACCCAATTTGTCAAACATCACACCGAAAGTCAAAATTCTCAGAGAAATGGAGAGGCTGGCATTGGTTGCCCATGAAGGTCTCGATGAGCTCCGGCACAAGCTTTTCGCGTACCATGCCGGAGATTTCTGGGTACCCACGGGAGGTATGGAGAAGGAAGAGATGGATACTCCTCCGGTTATCACAATTCTCTTGGTGGGGTTTCACAATGCTGGCAAAAGTTCTCTTGTGAATCTTATGTACAGTGTTCTTGGGAGGTGTGGACTCATACCCTTTGCTCAAACATCTTCAGGTAACCCCTTTGGTTTGCGAAATTAGTTACTTAATTGTCTTTATTAGTTAGCCTGAATTTTTTAATACTTGGGGTTTCTTTTAGAAAGTAGAGAAAAGGTAGACATTAGTTAACATTTTTAACAAAATAATATTACTGATGTCCACAAAAGAATGAGTCCAAATACTTTTTTTATTTTTTAAAAAATAATGACTTAATTTACCACTTTTAGTTTACAATCACATTCTTATTCTCAATTTATGTCATATCAAAATTTTATTTTTCTTTCTCTATCATTATAAAATACACTTGCAAGGATAATTTTGTCAAAAAAATATACTCTCTTCTAAAATATTAATTTTTTTAATTTACTCATTATTTTTTTGACAAAAAGAGTATAATTTTATTAAAAAAGTTGAATATGTCGTGTACATTATAATGTATCTACATGGCCTCCAAAAAGTATATTATACTTCAAAAGAAAACATATTTAAACTAAAAAGTTTGAGTAGGCATATTGTTCCGCAAAATAATTTCCATTTATAAACTTTGAAGGCATATTTTTATTCTATATTTTTTCTTGGTCAAGTGAGTATTCCCTTTACCACTGGAGCTTACACCTACATATAGTTGGTTATTAGATAATGAAATTGTGATGTTATATTATAGGATGATAGATATTGTATAATTTTATATTATTATTTTGAAATATAAATTCTTTTTGTGGGACAATTTTACAAATATTACTGTTTTTATGGAAGAGATTGAGAGATCAATGGGGAGACTGTAATACATAATCACACATCCAACTTGGCCAAAGCAATTATCATCACCATAAGATTGACTCCTAACAAGAAATTGCTACTCTTTTTGGTCTTCTTTTACCATCCGCAGGGAATACTTCTAATTTCACAACTATGTTTATGAGGGAGCATAATGTCCTCAGATCACCACGAAGTGGGTTCTGTGTCTATGACACAAGGGGTTTTGACTACGATCGGGTAGATGAGAGTATCCAAGAAATGTCAGCATGGATGAATGTTGGAGTTCACCATAACCAGCTTTGTTTGAGATCAGGAGACAATAATGTCCTTGGTGAAGATGAAATTCCTCTGTTGAGATCTTCTCTGAAGTTTGCAAGAAGAAGGGTGAATTGCGTAATGGTGGTGGCTAATGTTGCAGAAATCTATAAATCCTTAAAAGTGGAAGACAAGGAGCCACTAGAGTCCCTTAGACAGCTCTTCTGCTCACAAGCAATTAGAAAATGCAGTAAGTAGGCTTTATTTTGCATGTATCTTAGTTTGATACTTCCACTAATCCCTTTTGTCCGAAAATGAGTAAAGCTCATCTCAAGCTAGAGAACATTAAACTAGTTCACATATAAAGTCTTAAAGCTCGAAAGGTTAATTTCACTTGGATCATTATTATCTTGAGAAATTTCTTATGTTTTTGCAATGATGTATGCAGATGAAACCCCAATATTGATATTAACTCATGGTGACAAGTTATCTACTGAGGACAGAATTGACGCCCGCTTAAAAGTTTGTGAACATCTTGGTATATCAGAAACTACCGGATCCTATGACATAATCTGCCTAACGGAATATGGATTTCCCGCGGATGAAGTCGATCCTGTAACGGCTTATGCTCTAACGGAAGCAGTTTACAGGGCACTGCTCATCTCCGATAGGACCCACCTGCCATTGACAAGATTTCAGGATAGGATATTGCAGGCATTCTATTGGTTTTGTTGTTCCGTTGGAACTCTCTTTACCGTGCTTGCACATCTTTTCTCCAAAATGGGCGGTAGGGGTAAATTTAAATTCTGATTTAGCCCAAATTTATAAAAAAAAAAAAAAAAAAAAAAAAAAAAAAAAGAATAATTCTGAAGAGGGTGATTAAGTGGCTCTACTGGTGAAAAATGTAGTATCTGATTAGCGTTTAGAGTTTGTGTTGGGTCTGATGTATGATTAGCTAGTTCAAGTAGCTGTATATGGTTTATGTAACTTTAACGTTCAGATTTTTATTACTAGTAGTTATAACTAGTTGATTGTTTCATTTGTTAGTATTAGGTCAAATTTAGATTATTATTATTATTGTTAATTACTAGCAGTTTTAGCCCTTCCCAACATCTCCTTTAAAAATAAAAGTACTTTTAATTAAATATAGTAATAATAATAATAATATTCTAACATTCAGTTATTTTATGTATTTCAGTTAACCTCTTTCTCCATTGCCTTTTTATCTTTATATACTTATATGATACATGGCCCACGCAAAAATTTAAAATTTTAACTATTGCGTTTCTCACGTATCAGCAGAGAAGACCTCCATGGATAGATTTATACAACTGTTCTCGGTGTTTTTACATCTAGAATTATTTGTGAATGAAGATCCAATATTAGGCCGGTAATACACAATCAGTTTTTGTAGAAATAATATTAAACTCATGCATATATATATATATATATAAGGTGAGGCCATTGTTGTCAAATATTCTTGTTGTAATAGTATAACACAACCGGTCAAGCACAAAAAAAGGATCAGTCCGTTAGAAGAATTTTTGGTTGAGTTTTGGGGTGGTATCTCAATGTAATGCCAAGAGGGTAATATGTTCTTCTTTGAATTAAAATTCCTTCGACTTTGAAAGTGTGACAATCTTTTACAACAAAATATACTGAAAGCCAGGGCGAGTTTACTTACATTGTTAATCTGTGATGAGGCATAATCACCTTTAAAAAATCAAAAAAGAAAAAGGAGTGTTAAATAAGCTGATGTCTCTTTTAAATTTAAGAATTCAACTCGTTTAAAACTCGTTTCGAATTCATCAAAAAAAAAAAAAAATCATTTAATTTAACTAGGCAAACTTCAATTTAACTCGTTAAGGGTCCCATAACATTAAATATTCATATTATTCTTGTCAAAATTTTGTTTCTTTAAACGAATTAAACTCCACAAAATGGAGTAACTCGTTTACTTAAATAAACTGAGTTTAAACTCAACTCAAGTGTACTCTTTTAAACGCCCTTCAAAAAAAAAAAAAAAAAAGCAATTTGGAAGTCGGGAGATAATCATGATCAACTGTTATTGATGTTTTCATGCAAGCGAGAGAGGCACGGAGGAAAATAAATTGTAGGAAAATTAAAAAAAAATCCTTTTTACATTTTGTAATTATATTATAGAGTTATTTTGTATATATTGTAATTAATAATTATACATTTAGTTAGTACAGTATATTATATAATTTTTAAATACTACATTACATGATTTGCAACTATAAAATTTTCCCCCAAGTCTTTTTACTGTTATCATAAAAAGTTAAAGCCTAATTCTGTAGCTAATTAAGCTCTAGGGTGTTCTTGTTTTGATTATCAAAGACCAGAATCTTAACTGTATCTTCTTAGGAACATCAAGAAGCATGCATGATTTTAAATTCTTACTAGTATTATATTACTCCATTACCAGCACGAATTCAAGTTATCGAGGACTTTACAGCTTTCATGGCTCAGATGTCAATACCGGTATGAGTTTATTGGGTAATAATATATATATACAGTAGCTCACATTATTTATTTATTTATCTTCAAGTTTTTAAAAAGCAAATGCTCCAATCAATTCCTTAGATTTCCTAATTTTACAAAACTGATTAAAAAAATAAAATGTTACATAATATTGAGTCCCCATAAAACTAACTACATGATCCATATAATCATCACTAATTTTATAGAAATGTTAATCAACTTCATCGGAATATTTTCGTTTAATAATTTCTCTAATTACACTTTGTTCTATAACAAAATTTAGCATGCTTTCAATTTAGCCCTAGAACATAAATAATTTCTTTTGATAAATTCACTAATTATACTTTATTCAAACATTAGATGACATGATCACCGTAGAAGCCTCCTTTACAATGTTTAGTTTAGAACTTGGCCTTTTAAAAAAAATTCTAATTATTTTTATAAATAAAAGAAATATCATGGACCACATTAGTATAGAACTAGTTAAAAATAAAAATGTCCATTAATTTGATGTTTTGATAGATTGGGTGTTTAATACTAGTACTTACATAGAATTGGGCATCTAGTTGTTACTTCTTGCCAATTTATTTAATTTTTTTTTTCCGGTGTCCGAAACTTTCATTTGTCTCGATTAATCATGTTCGAGTCGAGTCAGACTCACGATTTATGTGAAAAAACTCTCCCAACATATCTACTTTATCCAAGACTCGAACTCAAATATTTGTATGTGACAAATGATTTCTTTTTACAGCTAATTGTCCCTCCTTACCAACTTGAATACTATATAAAGTCCCGGATTTTGTCTTCTCTTCCAACTTTTCTTTCGATTGCTTTCTAAATTCTGCAATTTGAAATTCCCATAATCCCATTATATTTATTAATATGTGCTAAATAGCTTACATATATTATACAGTATAGTACTGTTTTATAAAAATGGTTTTAGTGAGAGCTGTATTTTTAGAAGGATATTAGTTAAAAGAAATTGGAAAAAAAATGTTAAATGTAGAGTTTCATTAGTTATGCATGTTCGGATGTCGAAAATTTTGT
This sequence comes from Pittosporum tobira, assembly GCA_032359685.1. Taxonomy (NCBI): domain Eukaryota; kingdom Viridiplantae; phylum Streptophyta; class Magnoliopsida; order Apiales; family Pittosporaceae; genus Pittosporum; species Pittosporum tobira. The sequence goes on along the minus strand of JAUMHB010034412.1, from coordinate 2,727 downwards.
ATAGGAAAATAACCTTTAGAAAAATTAAAGCAAAAATAAAAAATATATATAGAAGAAAAAAAATAATCTTGAAAGTGTTTGGTTGACATTAAATTTTTTAGAAAAATAGGTTCAAAACTTTTCCATGCAAAATCCTGTTAAGGTAACATGATGAGATTTGAGGAAAAATAAATTTTGTCAGTAAAAATGAGACTCACATTTTTCCGTGATATCTAAACACACATATAGGAAATACTCTTTTTTTTTGTAATAATTTTTTTTCTTTTCATATAATTTTCCGTCATTTAAACGGAGCCTTATGCTATTTTTTTTTAAAAGGTAAACATCATTTATTTATACTCTAACAAGAAACTTAAATATGGTTATCCAACATTAGCATCTAATTTATTTTTTTTTAAAAAAAAGGACAACAGCCTTCTGACCTTTAGTTCATGACACATGAATGTCAGCCCAAATGAGCAACTGTTTTGAACTGTCAATTCAAAAATAAAGATGTCTTTGATAGTCTGCATTGTGCAAAAACCAAAAATAGAAAGGAGAGGGAGAACCAAAAGAATTAAAAAAGCAAGAGAAGGTAAATAAATAAATGGAAAGGTCAAAAATATTTGGTCACGAGACATTGGACCACACAGTCCACAAATCATATAATTACCTTATGATAAGGACTTACCAAATTCTTTCAAATTACCTTATGATAAGGACTTACCAAATTCTTTCAAATTTTTCAACGGCCTAGATTCCCTTGAAGGGCATCTGATGTTTAGAAGAAATTGAAGGACAACTTGGTCATAAAATATAAGAAACCCAAGTGCTAGCTAGGGTTTCGTGTCCAGTGTCCACACATCCCCTGTTTCATCTTAATAAATCCACAGTACTGTGATCATCGTTTTCTCTCTTTCTTCCATTTTTTTTTATGCTCTGATCGTTATTTGATTGATCATATCAGCCCCCAAATCTATTTATTCACTTGGATCACTGTCTATAGTGATCTTGATGATGGATCTGCAAGAAAATGTTAGTGATCACTAATCATTATACCTATCATTGCACATGATAAAATCCCAATTTTTTTTTTGTTCTTTTGCAAAATCCAGATTTTGAATGTGGGTTTGGATCAACTAACTTGGGTTCATTTTATCTGATTCTTGTTGTTGTATTATACAGAGATCAGAGTCTAAGAACAAAGATGGTGAAATCAAGAGTTGCAGTGATTGTCACACTACAAGAACTCCTCTCTGGAGAGGCGGCCCAGCTGGGCCCAAGGTTAGATAAATCAACAACTAAAAACTACCCATTTCATGATTTTTGATCTCTTGAAATTGGTCGGATCCAATTTCGATTTCTGATCATGTTTAATCTGGTTTTGATTACAGTCATTATGCAATGCTTGTGGAATCAAATACAACAAGAAGAGGAGACAAGTTTTGGGGTTGGACAGAGAGAGAAAACAGAAGAAAAGTAGCAATAAGAAGATTAGAAGAAGATCATCATCAACATCATCATCAGTGAAGATGAGATTGGTGACACTGGGAAGAGAGATGGGGTTGAAGATATCGACATCGGAAAATTTGGACGAGGAAGATGAAGCGGCTATAGTATTGATGGCTCTTTCTTGTGGATCTATGATGAAATGCCCTAATTATTAGCTTACCTACCAAAATAATGTCATCTGTAGCAGCAGCAGTAGTAGTAGATTTTTTCAAAATTAATTAGTCTTTTTTTTCTTTTCTAACAAAATCTTTGATGTAATTTGAACCAGCAGTGTTCTGCTAGATGATTGAGGAAGGGTTTAGGATTTAGGAATGAATGTAGTAGTCACTAACACAATTTTATCCTATTTATTGTTGAGTTTTTTATCAAGATTATCATTTCTTTTTATTGCTCGTGTATTTAGCCTATGTCACAACTTCTTTGAAACAATTTATATCATATTCTCTTTGCGGTTTAAATTCAACTCAACTCCCAATAAGATTTTAGTTAAATGTTAAAATTGAAACTCTAATATTTATTACTTATAATAAATTTTGTGAAATTATTTTCTCATTTATTAATTTAAGTGGAGTTGTTGTTCTTTATTCTTAGATGAGATTATCTTTTTTTCATTATTGGAATTATTTGACCAATTATAATGAGCTTAATAATACGAAGTCTTATTCCCTTATCATGTGAAAATCATGATGTTCATGTAGGATTCGAGCTCTTTGTAAATATAGTAGAACCATTATCACCACCCATTAAAATTATTTTTTTTAATTCAACTCAACTAAAAAAGTGAATATGGATTTAAATTATAATTTGAATATATATTTACATATATTAAACAAGAGTTCTTAGTGTTTGTGAGTTTTATACTCATCTGTCCTAAAAAGAAGGAGTCTGTGTATTTTTTTATTGTTCCAAAAAAAAATAATTTAATTTACCATTTTGAGTTTATAATTATTTTTTTATCCTCAATTTATATCACATCAAATTTTTTTTTTTTTTCTCTCTATCATTATTAAGTAAATTTGTATGGACAAATTTGTTAAAAAATATATAATCTATCCTAAAAAATTAATTTCCTTAATTTATATATTTTTTATATTTTACTCATATTTTTTAGAACAAATAAAATAATATCTAAACGGTGTATAAATTACTACTAAACAGGCACTACGAGCTAACTACAATACTCGATCCCCCTGCAGATGATGGATCTACAAGCAGATTTCATATGGGTGACCTGTA